>VMKM01001135.1:0-178136 GCA_008360985.2 Macquaria ambigua | reverse complement strand
TACATGTCAAGCAAGTACAAGTCTCGTTCTTAAAGAGTTTGACTGCTATTTAAAGTGTTTTTTAGTTGTTGTTGATAGCTTATATACTGTGGCAGGAGAGGCCTGGAACTTCATCATAATATCTTAATACATCCTCCCCTACAGAATGACATAAATATACACACACACACACACACACACACACACAAATATCAATATTACACAAGACACATGTATATACATACATACATACATACATTATTATATATATATATAGAGAGTTATATATATATATATATATATATATATATATATATATGTGTATATATATAATCCACCTTAAACATTTAAAAAGTGACACATAAAACAAAGCGTTAATGGAAATGTGTCTTGCATTTGTGGTTCTACTTTCTTTTGGTGGTGCAGAGTGCAACTACAGTAAACATTTCATCTGTCAACATAATTGTTAAACTTAACATTTTAATTAGCATAAAAGAAAGGGCTTCTGTCTGTGACACAGTAAGAATCCCCCCGTGCTTCAATAGACCAGAATGCAATGCAGCCGCAGACAATTTTGGATTAGGAGAAAGGGGTGTCACATGCTGGGAAAAAAACTCAGTCGTCTCTGGTTGCTCTCTGCCTCCATGCATAACGCAATCTGGATGCACTAAATTCATACCTGTTCTGATGGGAGTCGAAAGTCATTCTGGGAAACGTAGGAGCAGATAGGTTGAGGGGAAGTGGAGACACCAAAACACAACAACACAGAAATATCCCCTGGCATACACTGGACATCCCAAACCACACTGATAATAACGAATGGTGTAATAAGACTTAAGGAACTGCTGGTGCAGGGTGTTGTTTTCCTGTGTTGTTTTGAACGTTCCACATGCACAAAGATATGAACCCCAGCTTTCTGCTCCCTGATGTTGCAATCACTTGAACATAAATCATTCTGCCGAACTGACCTTTTTATTAATCAGCAGCTTTGTATGTGCATGCTGTCCTAGCGTGATAGGGTGCTGATGTGTGTTTCGTCTCTGTGCGGATGTGAGTGGCGCTGGCTGCAGCTCCGGCTGTCTACCTGTACAATAGCTCCCTGTTTAAGTCCTGGTATCTCAGCGGGCAGGTGGAAGTTTACTGTTTGATGTCCTCAATGTGGCCGCAGTCGGGGATGTGCGCCGCGGACAGGAGGCTTTGTCCTGTGAGTGATTGGGGATTAGGATTGGTGACAGGCCCCGGTCTTATCGGTTGGCTGGTCCCCCCTCAGCCCGCCCAGGCACCCTCCCCCTCGGCGAGGCGAGAGGCTGGCTCGTGGAGATGCGAGAGGCTGCGGATGCAGGGATGGAAGGACCGATTGGGTGGCTGGATGGATTGCTTGCACTCGGTGAAGGAGCACACACAAACACCTCATGGCCACACACACACACAGCTCATCTTGCTCGGTGTCCCCTGAGCTGTCATGTCTGTGCTTCACTGACAGCCACGGCCATGCCCACTGTGCCCAGCGGTCCCTGTTGATTCTCAGCGAGAGACACGCTGCGGTGCACAAGCTGAAGTAGGCTAAATGTGAGTGTGTGATTAGAATGCACCAGGCCCTTGATTGCTTTTCACAGAGTTAATTAGGAGCCGTTGCTAGACGCTGACTCAGCAGTCTGTTGCCTTCTCTTAATAGAGGCAGATCATCATGAGGACAGTCCGGCTCTGTAGCTGCCAGAGAGGACCGAATACATCTGACCGGAAGCCGGCTGCTCCTGCCAGCAGAGTCCACTTAGCGCCCACATTAACTGCACATTTCTCCACTCTCTGGCCTCACCGCTGACAGCAGGGACAGTGTCAAAAACCTGGGTTTAATCACTGAGGGTGTGTGTGTTTGTGTGTGTTGGTTTATAGCCATGTGCATGGTGAACAGGATCCTGCAGAGTCTCACTGTGCATTGCAGTAATGGCATGTACCGTAGACCTTCTTAATTAGCAGTTTGTTTTAATGTGATCTCAGCTGTGAGTCTGTGCGTGTTCGGCTGCTTTCATCTCTACTGTTGAGAAAACAGTTCTGCTAACCGACAAACCCTCTAACTAACTGCATACAGAAAATCACTGCTCATTATACAGCGTGATTAGCAAAATATGAGTGCACGCGCTATCATGATGGTGATAAAAGATTTCCCCATATAGTGCTTTCCACACATCATTCGATCACTGCTATTGTGGCATGTGATTAAGGCAGTACAAGCTCGTAGGAGTTGTGTAAAGATTTGCACCTAAGGTGTTAAGATTTACATGTGATAGAAGATATATTTGTTTTATTTTAATTGAATCTTAACTTACCTCCATGTATCATCCATATAATTACTCAATAAAGAAACAATAGGCTTGATTTGTAGAAGATTATTGCCTATTTCTGTAAGTGTCTCTTCTAGGGCTGCGACTAAACTATTTTCAATTAGATGTTTAGTCTATAAAAATAGTGAACCTGAAATTAGATATTCGATTTACAAGATTTGAAGCAGCAAATTCTCACACTTTAGACACTGGAACCAACAACAAAACATTTTTGCTTGATAAATGACTTAAACGATCAATCAATTATCGAAGTTAAAGCGGATGAATTTTGACTCGTAATTTCAGGCGTCTTCCTGTAAACTGCGATGAAGTAAAAAGCCCACAGTTGCAGGAGTGAAGAGTCTTAATAACATCTGACCGACCTCTGTTTTCCTCGATCACTGTATTAGTACAGGACTATAGCCTCGGGGACCAGCATGTAGACTGTGAGTGTTGTGAGTTCTCAGGGGGAACTGTAGCTGTCTCTCTCCGTCTCAAGGCCTGTCTGTGCAGGTTCACTTCAGATTACAGCCCCTATACCAACTCTGTGCTGACACCTGACAGCGCACTAAAACAAGCTGGAAGCACTTTGCCCTCTCATGTATGTAGCAGTGCGAGGAGTTGTCCAGTGTGGGTTGGTATGTGTGTCAGAGCTCAGGTATGCAAAAGGCATTTTTAAAGTTGAACTGTTCAAACCTGCTGTTTCTCTTCCTCAGGTTCTTTGTGTCATTGGATTGTAGACCAGGCCGGCTAACAAATGTCTTCAGGGCAATAGTTTGCGTTCTGCTACCTCTGTAAATGTGTATTGTAAATGTATGTTGTGTTAACTCTATTGATCCCTGAAGGAAAATACTCCCCCAGTTCAAATATCTACAGAGCAGCATTCTGAGGCTAGAAGGTGTTCACTGTTTAGCTGAAAGCCACTGTAGCCGGACAGATGCCTGCTGGCATGTGACTTTAAACTTGGGCATCCCAGACATCACGACAGTAAAAAGCAGATGTGATTCTGTTCAGTTACAGAGACGGGAAAGTGCAAACAACTTCTTTTTTTTTTCAGGTGAAATGCCACCCTACCTGTTTAGGCAAAAATAGCTTTGTAATTCATCTTTAAAAGCAATTTGACTTGACAACCCCCCTGATTCAGCATTTATAGGCGGTATATAAACTATTAATAAATGGTTAATAAACACAAATCATTTTGATAGTTGTTTTTTCAAATTGTCTATTGCAAGTGCCTCAACTTTAGGAAATCTTCACTAAAAAAATGATTATCTAATATCTAAAGACATCCTTAACTGCTTAATACAGTTTTATAGTGTGTAATAAAGCACATGTACAAATCGTTCGCAGGCAGAATTCACACTGTTCAGAAAACTACTGAAGACATACAATATAGCTTAGCCTAGCTTATATGATTATAACTATATGTTATGAAGCATTCATTAACTGTTGCCTGATCAGTATCAGCAATAGCACCATGGATTTACCTGATTACTGATTGTATTTAATGTCTGGCCAGGTATGAAAAATCATACCAGTATAATGATTTCAACAAACATACAGTGGATTTTTATATATATATATATATATATATATATATATATATATATAAACAATTTATATATATATATATATAAAACAATTCAAAACTATGTATACCGTTTGGTAGAGCATGTTTTTTTTTCATTCTGTGCTGTAAGCCCTCCAAAAACTAAACACAATAAAGAAAAATATAATTACTTGCAGAGTGATTTTTCTGCTGCCGATTTTCCGCCTCAAATGGTCGGGTTCTGAAAACTGCAGTGCACCCTGGGGATTTTTGGGCCTAAAATACTTCAGTCAGGTTGAGTTAAGTACCGCAAATCTTTCAACAAGATATCACAACTCACAAAATGCTGAGAAGACCATTATATCCTTAAATCTGCTTACAAATACATAAGTGTCTTATAAACCATTTGTTATATATCATCTATGATATTATACTGCTTATAAAGGCTAAAGTATTACCGTTGGACTACTAGCGGCAGGTTTGGCCCTTGATTACAGTGGAATGAAGGTGAAGGTCAAGCTGTCTTCTTCCTTCAGAGAGAAAGCTCTTCACAGCTTTCCTCTCTGTCCTCTCACTCGCACCGATGGATCAGACTCCAAGACACCTCCTCATTGACACGTTCATTAAAGACGTTTTTTTTTCTTCTTTTTTTTTTTTGTCACGGCTAAATCCACACCGTCTTCCTGCAGCTGTGTAATTACACATTCTTCTGAGGATCAAAGTGGGAAATAGCACCCCCAACACCACCGCCACCGCTGCAGCCCCACTGAATTTAGCTTCACTAATCGCCCCGGCGCTTCACCGCTCTCGAGTGGTGTCATGTTTGCTCACCAGAGAGAGGTTGGGGGTGGAGGGAGAAGAAGGAGAGATATGGCTTTAAATGGTGGGGGACTTAATGGTGTAATTTGCAGGGAATTTGCTCTTCTAACTGTCACGGTAATTCTCCTCCGCTGTTGACTGACTGACTCTCGATTCCTTTTGTTTTTTATTTCATGGGAAGAGTTTAGGATACAAAGGGGAATTACCAGCGATTGACAATGAGGGACTTCAGAAGAGTTTTTTTTTTTTTTTTGTTTTTTACTCCCCTCTTTCCTCTCTATAGATTACTTTCCCTCTGAAGTGTCATACATTCATCCTTTTTCATCACCAGGTAGAAAGAGAGGAAAGTGTGTTTCCTCGAGCCTTGTGAGCTCTGGCTGAGGAAACAGAAGCACAAGTATGCCAGGTGTGCTTAAGCACGGCCTGCAGAGGTGATGCTAATTAATACTGAGGCATTGTTGTGCTCTAATCCACTGATGTGCACGAACCCTTCTCCCCCCCGAAAATCACACTAATGCTTCTTATTTTATTAAGGTGTGTGTCTTAATGCTGGTGATGTCATTGCAAAAGAGCCAATTACCTCCTTTGCTGTTGGTGTCTTACGCACACACACACACCCACACACACTCTCTCTAACACATAAACAGTGTCAGCGAGAGGCAGAAGAATGCCGGCAGTCGTTCAGGTTGGACCAGTTTTTCTGGCGAGGTGTAAATGCTTTGCCCTGACGTGTCGGCTACAGCTGTATACTCCGCTGGTTTCGACATCTCCATCCTACGTGTGCGGCCCTATAGTAAACACTTTCAAATAATACTCAAGAAATGATCAAGAAACACATAATTCTGGAAATAGACTCTGAATGATTAGTTATGTCCAACCTCACTCATCAAATTAAGTTGTTTAGACACATTTGAGTTAAAATTCAAAACTCTTTTTGAATTTGAGTTTTGAACTTTTGAACCTTTGAACTATCTTGTCTGACTTTTTACATACAGGATGTGTCTCAGATGAGTCACACTGTCTTCTTTCAGTTCAAACTGAAAACAGTACTAACGGTAGTGAATATCTGACAAAACAGTCTTTAAAACAGGAATAGGAGAAACATTTAATAGGAGAAAAAGAGGAGAAAAATAGGAGAAAAATTGCTCAGACCTCAGAGGGTTAAGGTCCACTTGCTAATTGAAAGTGGACCTTGAGTTGCTATTTCTAAGGTCTACTGTATAATGAACTTTAATGCTCCTAAAGATCATAGTCTTTCTTTGCCTCACTCATTTATGCTGGTGCAACTTAATATTTTCTCCAGTGACAGACTTCTCTAGGCTCTGGATCATTGGATTGCATGCCTGTTTGCATATCACACAATGCCGTTGCAAACTGCAGTGTATTTTTTTTACGCTGGTTGTAGTTGCAGATTACTCTACTCGCCGCGTCTCTCGCAGCTCTGGCGCTGGTATTGTGGGCACTTCTGAAGAAAGGGAGGCTCTGGCTTTATTCCTGTGATTGAAATCCCAGGCTCTCCCAACCATTTGTTTTAAGAGAATGGACTTGGCCCATTGTGAAAGGCAGACACCCTCTTTTTTTTTTTTTGTGCCCTGTAATTCACATTCGGATGCAGCGAAGCAAGAACGAGCCCATTCACGACAGGGGCTCAGTGATACAGCAGAAGCCGCTCTCTGGGTCTCAGCCAAACTCATTCCAGCCTCCGAGGCTTATAGCCTATAGCTGTTAATTTAGCTGGTAATGTAGTCTTGTTGCTCTTGACAGATTGCTTATTGGTATGGGCAGTTCCTAATGGGCCATTTTCTACAGCACACATTGTTAGAAACGATAAGGCTTGTCAAAGATTTCTTTTCTTAGTCTAGAAATGACTTTTAATAGAAATTGTGGGAAAAAAATAGCAAATATTTATTCAACAAGACTAAATTTAACCCACCCAGGAGGTCAGAATTACATTCTGTTTCACTTTGTATTCATAATTCACGCAATTTATCATCAGCCTCATATTAAACCGTCCGCAGATGCACTTTCTCTTGGAGACCTGCAAGGCGTCTCCACAATAGACTCTGTATACTGGTCACAAAAAGGGGAAGATGCTTTTGTTCCTGTACTTCTCTGTTGATTTTGTTGTGTAAATGGCACACAGATTTCAGATTGCAGCTTAGTCAAAAGTCCTTGTTCTCTCTGTCAATGGACGCAGCGCCAGGCTCGGTGTAGTTCCTGCTCTGTGGGGCGTGTTCGCTCTGACCTCTGTCTTCATGGTGACAGTGAAACCGGCCTGGAATGTGCCCACCACCGTTCCCCACAGACCAGCAAAACTGGAAAAGTTTTCCTGTCCTCCCCCCCACCTCATTCTCTTCTGTACAGTACAAACTGTACTCTGTGAACCCATGTGGGTCATGTGTTCCTACTGTACCTGCCAAGCAAACAGGGAAACCTGCTGTTGTGTCTGGATATACGCGTCCTTATTATGTCAGTTCTGGGTCACATTTGTTGCTGTAAACATATATAATTCCTAGTGGAGTAAAATGACCAAGATGACTTATTTTTTTTACCACACTTTATATTGAAACTAAAATCTTCAAACATAGTTTTGTCTGTTTGAAATTACAAATGTGCAGAAGCCTGAGTGAATAATGTAGATCAAGCATTTAATAATACTGTATGTTTATAGTAGGAGTGAGCACAATTTAAACCAAAAAACAAAGGCAGTAAGTTTTATCTCTTACTAGGATCTGGAAATATAGATACAATCCTCAATAACTGTATGTGTCATTTCATATTGAGATACCGATATGTATTGTGACATATTACATTTTCTGGAAAATTAATTGAGAAATTGTTTATGTATGAAATAACCTATTTTTAGCTGCCTTATACTTAAATTCCAATATGTCCACTGCTAACAGAGATATTAAAGTGACAAATCGCTCAGTATAAACAGTAAAGCAACATTTTTTGATACTTTCACAAGAATCCCTATCCCTTATAGTTCCTTATAGGCAGCCATCAAAATATAGTAGTGTAAATTCAAGAAAAGAGCAAATGTAGGATGGAGTTCTTACTAAAACCTATAGTTATCATAAAATAATCATACAGAGGAAAATGCTTCCCCGGCAGTGTCATCACCTTGGAGAAGAATCTCTGTGTCAGGGTGGACCTTGTTACTATGCTGTGTACACACAACTGGGATGTTTCCTTTATTTGGCCAGGCACCCTCTGACAGTTATTGTAAGCATTGTGCTAGAAATGCAGCTATTGTATCGCATGATACAGTTTATATGCCTTTTATATGCCTTTGCATATGTGGTGTGTATAGTAGTTTCCTCACTTCTTATGTTTGTTCTAATTAATTACAGCACCCGCACATCTAAACTAGACTGTAAGCTGATTGGTTGGTTAACCTCCTGCTCCGATGTCATTGGTTGTTGTAGCTATTCTCAGTTTAATTGTACAGGATTCTGACAATTTATTTAAATTAGGGATTGACAGGTTGATTAACCCTAATGTGAATTTATCATTTTTTGCTAACTGGTGTCTTTGTGTCCAGCATGGGGGGACTGAAGTGAAGACCTACCACTTGGAGTACATTGAAGGAGGGATTCTGGACATGGACGACCTGCTGTGTGATCTAGTGGAAGACAGAGACAAGGTGAGGATGAATCGCTGCACAGGGTGTATGGTGTGCTGTGCCTCATTCTTTTCTTTCTTTGGTTCATCTAGACTCGCACAGTGTTTTCCTATCCATGTTCTCATTCACCCTCCAACACGCAGACATGTTGACATCGTATGGACAGCAGCTTCACATGGTTGAACAGCTTAGCATAACAAAATTAGCTTTGATGCGGATGTCAAGCTATTTCTTGATTGTTCTTACCTGGTGTGAGGTACAGTAAATTACAGCAGAGAATCCGTCATTCTCAGCCGTGCTTAGAGTCTGGTAGCGGATTTATTTTGACTCCCTTCGTAAAGTCTCCAGCCTGGCAGGATGACAGGATGTCCAATAAACAAGGTATTTGTAAATGCAAAACCTTAGTTAGCTTGTCACTGGTTGTTTAGAGTCTAAACCAGCTAAATACCAAATGTGACAAAATGAGTTTTCTGCTATGGTTCTGACCAAAGAAAAAAAAACTCGGGTTGGATCTTTTTGCATCTTAATTCTCTCCATATGTGCTTGGTGATGAAGTGAACTTTCCTCCTCTCCTCTCCCCAAACCTCCTTCCCTTCCCGTTCTTCACAAAGCGAAGGACTGGGAGTGGTGACGGTGCTGTGTGATTTAGCTGTCATGTTTACTTTTACTGAGACAGAAGAAAGGACACCATTTTAGATTTAAAAGAAATCAGCCATGTGCAGAGGGAAGTTCTCCGCAACAGCAGTGATATAACTTCACAGATTTGGGTTGGGAGTTGAAGTTCACTGCATTTCATACACACACAGACAGTGGCCCAATTTCTATAAAGAGCAAATTTCATTCCTCTTGCTAATTTCCCATAATGCATTCCTAAGATGTGCTAATAAACTGCCCGAAATCCATATTCATAAGCCCCGGGCCCAGACGAATGATGAATTATCAACACTTAGTCAGCAAGAAGGCCAAATGAAATGGAAATGGAATATTCAGCCGACCCTGTACCACGCAATAACAATTGGTGTTTTAAGCTGCATGAACAATAGAGTGTGTGTGTGTGTGTGTGTGTGTGTGTGTGTGTGTGTGTTTATGCACGGCATCGTGTGCATGTAGGACTGCAAGTTTGGCAAAATACTCTTCGTGAAAAAGGGGACACATCTAAATAATAGATGTGTAAACTCAGAGGGAATCTTCAACCGAGGAAGAAAAAAAAAATGTTTTTGCAATCACAGAGAACAGAGGCTTCATTTTCCGGGATGATGGAATTATAATCATAAGATCTGCATCTTATTTGTGCATAAGAGAGTGAGTCATAGATTTTAATGACTCATTCTCCAACCCAAACCTGCTTTCTCTCAGCATCCGAGTCAGAGTGATGATGAAGTGTCACAGATCAAATCCGGCTCTAGCATTTGATCAAATTCTTTCACTAACAAGTTACCCTCACGCGGGCTCTCGTTTCCTAGCTGCGGTTCTTTTTGTGATTATTGGCTCTGCTGAGCAAACGCTTCGCCCGAACCTGCACCGTGCAGGAACTGTCCTATTTACCTTTTTGTTTCTTTACTCTCTCAGCTTTCGCCCAATTCTCCAAACGCCCTCCCCGCTTTCATCTCACTTCTCATTTTATCCTTTTGTTTTTGCTGCTGATGAAAAGATAGCAGAGCGCACGTGATCTTCATGAAGTGCCAGTCATCCGACTTATCTCCGGGCTCCCAAACAGTGTCTCTCATAGATTAATGAGCTGTGCCTGGCATTCTTGATTAGTCTGACTTCCTTTTGTTTGTCTACGTTTTTATTACCCCGCCGCAGCCGACAGATTCTATCTTTAGTCCTTTTCTTTTTTGTTCTGTTATTGTGGCCGACGCTGTTTCACCATCAATCATACAGGAGTGGTCCCATTGTGAGGGCCCTCCACTGCACAGCGTGGGCCCTGTGTTAGCCACGGATGCTAATGAGAGATAATGGTTAGTTATTTGTACGCCTAGTGGTTAGCTTAGCCGCGAGTCCAGACCTCTATATCTGGGCCAGCCCCCGACCATTATTCAACACACTCACATATCCACACAGTCACACACTCACACACACATCCCTGCTGTCCCTGCCGCCTGCGCCGAGCCACAGGCAGGCGTGTAGCGTAGCATGTTAGCATTAGCGTGTGCGGAAGGAGCGCCACTGGTGGTTGATGAGGGCGGAGATGAGGGGGCGGCTGTGATTTGATTACAGCTCTGCCCCCCGCATCTGTGATATGCGCGCACACACATGCACACTGCCAGCCTCCTCATGAATATTAATATCAATCTGATGAATGTGAAGAAGGCCATGGGGTGTTGGCTTAGGTGTGACCACATATACACAGCGCACACTCACAGGCACAAAGGACCACAGTATAAAGAGAGCACTGCAGGTCATGGTTCAGTCAATTATACTCTATGAAGCTCTCCTCTTCTTTGACCCTTTACTGTGGGTGTGCTATGGGGGTGTGTGTGTGTATGTGCCCTGCAGCTTTCGGATGACAGTTGGAGTCATTGACCTGTCAGAAACCCCACTACTTTTTTTTAATGGTGAAGAGAAGGGGGCAGACATAACAGCTTTTACATCTCTCCTCTTTTGTCACACTGTTTTGGTCAAATCACTGTAGTTTAGAGACCAGTCAACCTGCTTTATCCTCCGTCAGTCATCCTTTTTTTTTTTCCAGTCACTTACTCACACACATCATGGACAGGATTTCTGCATTGATGTGATGGCAGTATCCTGAAATGTCAGGTATTCATTCTGCCAAAAACAGGCATTTCCATCTGTTGTTTCACCTTTACCTTCCTTTCCTTTCCTCTTTGTATTTCCCCGTCTCGCCCTCGCTCCTCCATCCCATCCCTTCCCTCTCCCTCTCCCTCTTTTCAAAAGCTGTTATTAACAGATGTAGTGCTTTACCTCTACACATTCGCCCATTTACCGCTACCAGAACTGTCATTCTCTCCCATTCACAGTCCTTTGGGATCCTGCATTAGCCGCGGCCATTACTCCCATACGTCTCCACGGTACACAGGAGCTGTCAGGCAGGCTGTCCAATGCCAGCATGCCATTAACATACTCGCTATACACCAGCTTTCAACTGGGGAGCCCTCCCATATATATACCATATACATGACTGCTGCTGTTTCCTGTGTCTGTTGGAGAGACTTTGCTGTGTGGTGAACAGAGTTCTTGGTTCAGATCGCTGCTCAGTGCGACATAAATGAAACAAAATGCTTGATTAGAAGGCCTTCACATCTTTCCACTCCTCCACCCACATGCAGCTGAAATTTCAATGTTCAACATGTGTGAGTGTCCTCCCTTGTCACGCCGATCTCCTCCAGAATTGGAATTAAACTCAGGGAGCATAACGTCTCCTCATAAGTGGACTGTCACTCCTCATTCCATGTGCGCAGACACACGTATACATTACTCCACACGGACCTTGTTTTCAAGGGGGGAAAAAAACACATAAAAAGCTCAACCTTCCATCCCATGCAGCCAAACGAGAAATCTAATTTCATGGGAAATTTAATGGGGAAAAAAACTGGAATGATTTCCTCCATCTCTCTTTAATTAGCCCTTTTTAATCACTGCGCCTACAAGGCGGCCATGAACCTCCTGTGCAGTCTCTGGTTGCTGAAATGTAAATGGTAAGGGTGCATATCCCAGCTGATCTCCCTCTGAAATGTCAGTGCTTGATTACGAGGCCATCTCCCATCATCCATCTCTTCTGCTTGCATGTCACAGCGGAGGACGCAGTGCTAGAAAAATGAATCGCTCACATGGAAATGTGTTGTGATTTTTAAAGTAGTCTGTGGTCATGAGCATCTTTCATATCCTTTAAAGAGAAAATGACACCTCTTTGAATAATGACCTTATTTGATTGGACACCATGGAAGGAAACACTACATTTTGCATTATTAACATTTGAGAAATTTGGCTTGTTAATATTCCTCAAACTAAGGTATAAAAAAAGGGGGAAAATGCCTTCAACATGTTTGTTAGGCCTCAAAGATGCACACATTGCATTTTGGTAGGAAACACTGAATCTAAACATAACTGTCCCGCATACGTAACAGCCATTTACATACAACATTGTGAAGCCCAGTCTTGAGCTTCAGAGCTCAAAACTCACAATCGAATGAAATAATGCTGCTGTAGATTTTATTTCCACCAGTTCCAGGAGTACTCTCTTGTTAAGTTATGTCGGTTGATTTGCCTGAAATCATTTATTACATGTCAGACGTCAGCCCCTCTGACAGGCGACAATAAGGCATTACTTAAAACGTGCTAACCCGCTGGAGAAAAAGTTTAGTGAATGGGGACGTGATTGCGAGGCGCAGACGTGCTGATTAGCCTTTGACGCTCCGTGACATCTCGCTCCCTCACCTCCATTCCCCTCATTCACCGCTGCGGCGAGGCGCGTTTGATTGGCATCTGAATAGTCACATAACTCTGCACAGTGTCTGAATGGCCAGTGATGAGCCGGAGCATGAAGTTCAAGTGCGCTGATTAGAAAATGTCAATGCAAGGCAAGGCAAGTTTATTTGTATAGCACATTTCATACACAAAGGCAATTCAAAGTGCTTTACATAATGCATTAAAAACATGAGAAAAACAGCATTAAAAACATTAAATGCAAATTCATATTATAGAAAACTTGAATAGAAATGAAATGATTCATGATGAGTATTTAAGGTTCAGTCAAAGGCAGTTTTTTCTTACCTGAATTTAAAGGTGACGAGAGGCCAAGAAGGTCGTAAGACACTGAGAGATTTTTTAGATATCTGTCAAATATCCCACGCCTGCCAGCCTAATCAATCAATCAGTCTATACCCTCTTTGCATTCTAATCATGATCCATATATCCTTACTTGTGAAGATGGAGTGCGTTCAACATTATGTCTGTCTGACACACTTGAATATTCATTCGAAATCTTGCATAGATTCTGAACATGTCCGGTGTATAAAATGAATCTGTAGTTCACCTGTAGCCAGTCATTCCGTTCCTTCCGTTGTCTCCTTAATTGATTTTATTCTTGCCTTTTTTCCCCCAAAAGAACATTTATTTCCTAAGGTTTGCCAGCACTGTTGAACCCTGGAGGCTCCAGACATGTGGAGCAATCTAGATTTGATTGTCTGAAAACTAAATTGCATAATGGAAAAAGGGGACTTTTAAATGTTGTCAGGTTCAGTTTTTCAACCTTGGCTCCAGTATTCTCATTATGTGAAATCACGTTTCTAAATAATGTTTGTCCAAGACTGCTGTGTAATATTTCCAATTCATTACTTCAGAATTACAGAACAAACTGTATGTGGTTTCAAGTCCCATGAATCTGATGACTTCAGGGTCGTGTAGACCAAAAACTTGTCAAGTACATCAGAAAGTTTGAGTTTTGTCACTTTGTTCAAGTTATGTTGCCCTCTGGAGGTGCCCAGCAGTCTGTTTGTTGTCTATATTTTTTATAAATAGTACAAACTTCATGGAAGGAAGAAGTCCACACCTTGTATTTATTATGCATTCTCTTGAACGTCAGTGATGCATTAATGTATTCAAATCTCCAGTAAACATACAGTATATTGAATAAAGCTAGATTATCTCTGTGTCAGACTGTTGCCTGCAGATCAGATCAGATCAGACCGGAGCGGCTGAATGTTTTGCCCGGCGGGATTCGGTCACTTGAGCTGATTTGATCATCTCTCATCAGCCTCGACCTTGATTCAACCCACTCCCTCATCTGAGCACCATGACAGCTCTTCATCTAATTATATTCAATTAACAATACCCCCTACACACACTCGCACACATACATTCACCAAACCCTGTTTGATTGTAATTATGATGCGAGAACTCAAGGAAGGCTTAAGGAGAAAGAGTTCTTGCTGTGCCCGTCTGCTTTTCATTTAACTGCACGCACGTTGAGTTTTCTCACAGAGTTGCACTTTGGAATTTTAATTCCTTTTTAGATGATCCATTGCTCTACCTTTTTTGACTTTGAATGATGGCACCTCTCCAAAGTGATTTGTCAGTTCACTGAAGCAAAAGACTGGGATTCAGTTAGGATAAGGCCTGTTTCTGTTTTCTTTGCATTGGTGTGTGTGACTTATAGAGGCTACGCTAGGTCATCACACCCTCAGATCTTGTCCTTTGGTGCCTCTCCTTCTGTTAATCACACATACTCTGTATTGCCCTCTGTGTCACCATCACACCACCCATTAGCTCCTAATGGAGTGAGACGGTCAGGATGTAACCTGACCTGCCTGCGCCTGCTGTGGTCTGACATGAGGAACCTTGGGAGGGCGGCCGTGCCGAGGCCAGAGGGGCACTGCGCTCTGTTTTACGACACATGCACATAATAAGTGTGAGGATGAGGCATGAGGATGTGGAAGACGTGGTCTGTGTCATGGTCTGTGTTTCACATTATGTGTGAAATCCAGTGCTGCAGCTATACACCCCATCACCAAAAAGAATGTGACATAAAATCTGAGTTTAAGTCAGAAAAACAAGCAAATTAAAATTCAATTTCAGTCACACTAATAGTGTTGTGAAGCTGCAGCTTGTGTTGTGTTTGTTGTCAGTATTAGTTTTATCAGTTAGCTGTGATTTTGGCACAGCAGCCTGCAGAGGAGCTAATCACATCCAGCTAATGATCTATTATAGATCAACTTGTTTGCAGCAAATCTACTCTCTGACCTAACCAGCCTCACGCCATCTGTTTTCCAAGATGACATTGCCCCAAACTAGTGTATATGTGTGTATATGTGTGTGTGTGTGTGTGTGTGTGTTGTCTGAGGGTGTGTGAAAGCGTGGTGTGTTTTTCCTCCGCTCGCTGAGTCTCCACTCGCTCCCAACTGCTAATAACTCAAATCAGCAGAAAGTCACACTCCTGAACGTGTGTGTGCGCACGCGTGTGTGTGTGTGTGTGTGTGTGTGTGTGTGTAGCGGTGTGTACTTGCACAGCAACTAGAGGATAAATGTTTGTAATACTGAATCCAACTCATTTAGGTTAAGCATTTAATGATTTCTGGTGCAATTACACAGCTGAAACCACATCTGTGTCCATTGTTTTTGCACACACGCAAACACACACGCACGCACTATTATTGTTATTATTCATTTGTCCTGCCTCTCATCCTCATCACCTAACTGATTGGCCTAATGAATGGAGCTCTGTGGACGGTAATGTGTCTGAATAGGCCACTCGAATCATTAGCCGGCCTACATCTGATACGGGAGGGACATATGGAGGCGTGATTGTTTCACTCACATCAGTAGAGTTTGGATTTGAAATGACTCTGCTACTAAATCTACTCTTACAAAAGCTAAATGATTGATAGTGCTTTTTAAATTCAGTAACAAGTAAACTGTCAAAGGCAGTAAGTACCAAAGAAGCATCTTTACAAAAAGATTGATTAATGGTTCAGTATATGAAATCATAAAAAAGTAAGTCACTTGTATGTGAAAAGAGTCGCTCGTAGTGACGGAAAATCAGTTATTACAGCTTTAATTTATATATATGGGGTTTTTTTGGTTGTTTTTTGTGTTATTATTTAGTGGAATTTGTAGTTTCCCTGTTTTAAGTTTCAGCTATGATTTGTATCTGTAGTAAATTATTACTATTAAAGATGTTATAAACCTGATGAAAACACAGCTACCAAAGAAGAAAAGGAAAGAAAATTGTTGATGATTAATTTCCTAATAGATTAACCAACTAATTGCTTCAGCACTAAATACATGTCTATTTTGCATTGGTTGGTAATTAGAAGCTGATACGCAGCAAGTTAATGAGCTGAGTGTCCTTAATTAAATTGCTCTATAAGATCGTACAGAGTAGTCAGAGTAGTCCTACTGTGCACTTGATGTTAGTGAAAAGCTAACCGTGCAGTGGGAGCTGCAGCCCCCTCACCTCCACAGATATGAATGGATGGTGCTATCAGGTGGTGTTTTGTACTCTTGAGGCTTGCAGACATGTAATGCAGCACAAATCCTACTTTTCCCCTCTAGGCTTTGATGTCGAGTCAATAACTATCTAATAAGGCGTGTTGGTAGGAACACATATGTTGATGGGTGTAAGAAAAATCTGCAGGTGAGGGGTTTTTTTTCCCTCCCAAACACCTCCAGGCTGTGAGTGATGCTGGCTCTCCATGGCAACCACAAGTACTGAATGTCAGTAATGTATAGTTCATATATATATATATGCAAGCTGAACTGTGGTGGAAACCAGATTGTTTATCCCTAAAGAAGTAATCTGAGCTGAAACAAACCATCAGCAATCCAAGGAGGAATAGCACTTTTAGGTCATGGAGGCACTCAGACCCAGAAATGGAAAGAATTTACATCGTGGCCACAGTGGAAAACCGGTCAATTATTTATAATTTAATGAATAATAATAATGAAAAGTACAGATTTTCCTTTCAAACCATCCTTAACATCACTTCGAAGCTCTGTCCACACAAAGAGGAAGGCGACAGGCAGGAAGAAAGAGGTGACGTATGGTATGAAAGTCTAATGTCAAGGGAGGGCAGATGGAGAGAAGAGGAGGAGGTGGAAGAAGAGGAGGAGGAGGAGAGAGGGGCAGCCTGTGGAGGAGAGAGCCACAGGTGAGAGGGCACCAGCCTCACAGCTCTGAGTTAATCACTCCTTCTATTTCTCTGTCAGATCCCGGAGGGAGGGAGGGAGGGAGGGAGGGAGGTTGGAGGGAGCAGCTGGCCCTGCGACGGCCACAGGGAAAAGAAAGCTGATTATTAGGCTCTGGCTCTGACTTTTGGGGAAGAGAGGTGGAACATGTGTGTGATTTCGTTCTGCGTCTGTGTCTATATGGGAATGTGTGTTTGAGTGTGTGTTTGTGCGTGTTTATGCACATTTATGAGAAAGCGGTTATGACTTTCTGTGTGCCAGGGGAGTACACGTTCCTGTGCATGTTTGTGAGTCAAAGTGTGAGTGTGTGTGTATCATGTCCACAGATGCGGACCAGGACCAGTGTAACCACCACCGATGTGTTTGCACTGCGGGAATGATGAACGAGCCGGTTTGATATTTGTGTTGCCGGCCTGAGAAATACTGTATGAGGCCTGGAGCTCCCCGGTCACCCACATCCTTCGTGCCCCCCCCCCTCCCTCCTTCTCTCTCTTGGCCTCTCGGGCATGTGTGATTTATGAAGAGTTTACCCTCTCCCTTTATGAGTGTGCATAAATAATAATGTGCACAATCAGCTGGTGGCCTCAAGCTTTAGGGGTGTGTGGCAGGTGTGTGTGTGTGTGTGGTTTATGTGCACACCTCAGTAAGCTGTCAGCATGCCCATCACCGGATGACAGAGGTAGAGAGAGAGAGAGAGAGAGAGAGAGAGAGAGAGAGAGAGAGAGAGGAGAGAGAGAGCGAGAGAGAGAGAGAGAGAGAGAGAGAGAGAGAGAGAGAGAACTCAACCCTTTTCTGTGCCATAAAGAACCTTTTAACCTTTTTGGCAGTGTACCAGAACAATAAGCTGCTAATAATGCAGACGGACACGTTTTTCTTTTCTCCAAAACCTTTGCCCAAGTTTTATTTTTGTTTGTGTGCGTGCGTGTGGTCATCTGTGGGTGTAGGTGGACAAGGGTGAAATGTTTTTCCTCTGGGTTTTTCCTGGGAAAACTGGGATTTCAACACAGAACCGTCGATAGTTAATCATAGATCATAGTGTACAATCTTTGAGGAGGAAAAAACACAATGCCATTTATATAGACTTGTTTGATGCTCATAATATCAGAATTGTGTATCCTTTCTTATGCATTTAATGCTTCACCTGTTGAATGTCGCTCTGCACTTTTTTGTGAATAGATGTCTGCATGTCTCATCGAGCCACTTATACCTGGCTGGATTTGCACTCTACTTATTATATTTTGTAGAATAAGTGGGAATCACTTATTCTACAAAAAATTTTGCCAAACAGCAGCTGGATTGTAAGCTGCCATTTTGCTGTGAAAAGTAAATGGAAGAAACGACTGCATATGCAAACACACAGATAATAATACACATAGAGAAATCATCACCCAACTTTTGGCATATTTCACCATGTGTATGCTAAAAAACAGGTGTTTTTCTTCGACAAACTGAATAGATTTTGGTGAGAATTCCCAGGAAGTACCAGGATCCAAATTTCCAGTATGCGACCTTAATGTGGACATGTGTTTATATACAGTATATATTAAATTGCCCCTGATCCTGATCTTGATCTAAGTCCTGATATAACGAGGATGTGCCAATACCAATATTTGTAAAAATTAGATTTTTGTTTAAGCTTTTCTACATAATAAAACTTAAAATTGCAACTTTGGTTTGACACAGTTGGAAGGTGCTGGGCTTTTGTGGCAGCTTTTCCTAGATGATTGCCTAGTGTCCTATAGTACTTAGTATTATATCTATGGAGAGAGGCGTGTCAGCGAGGATCTGTTGTGTCAGGAAGAAAGTTTGAAATGTGCTTTTCTTTCTGTGTGAAATAAGCTAATGTTGCACCCAATACGCCAGCACCATCATCTACAGCCTCAGAAATGCCAGCAGAGTTGAGTCAACTCCTCCCTGACATTGGACAGCCACAATTCTCCCAGTTTGCTATTTTTACTTTGTGGAAGTAGTGTGAGATCTGGGTCATCATTTGCTAAATTAGCATGAATGCAAATGCTTAGACCGCTGCACCAACAGACTGAGGAATTTACTTTGGTGCGTTCAGTGTTTAGATCAGTGTGTCAGAAGCATCAAAGGGACGTTATGTTCAATGTGGAAGCACTAGCTGCTGTTTGGAACTACTGGCATCTCTTCAAACAGAAAGAAAGAAACATTTAGAGGTTCAAGCAGTGATGTCTCTGTACATGATTCATTATTTTGAGAGAGTCCCTCAACACAGGCTCGACAAGTTGGATTGTGCATCTGTTTGTGTGCTTCAGTTCATGAGTGGGAGACAGTGTGTGTGTCTCTTCACCCGCCTTTATGTCTTTGTGGTTGCTTCTCTAATCTTACACATTGCCTATATGTGCAGTCATTTGAGTGGCTGTGTGTGTGTGTGTGTGTGTGTGTGTGTGTGTGTGTGTGCAGGCCCAGAGCCAGGTGTGTGTGTTCCTGAGAGGTAATCCCCCACATCTGGTAGTGCGCTGTATAGATTCAGGCTGGAATAGAAGCAGGATTAGCCCTGCTCTCACCAGTAATGCAACCAATTTTGTACTTGTTTAAATAACGCAGGCCAAACATTCCTCCGATGGCCCCTACGGTGCCCTGGGAACATGTGTGTATGTGTGCGTACGTGTGTGTTTGTGTTGGTTGAGTATACAGTATGTGCCATTGAACATTGATTCGTTTTTGGTACATGCTTGAGTGCATGGAAGTATATCTTTGTGTGTGGTGTTCATACCTGTGTATTGGGAGGTGTCCATTATTAAGGGAAAAACACTGAAAAAACAGCTGTACATTATATTTAAAACACCTATTATTTGTTGTTTGGTGGTGGGTTTTTGTAATTCTATGAATTACTGACCAAATATATCACAGCCAGATAGTTTGAGAGCAATTATCTTAACTATCGATGGTGTCAGGTGTCAGTGTCAGTATCTCACAATCAAAGAGCAAGTGTCTTTTAACAAAATCAGCTTTTTGCCAGTGTTAAGCAATGAATCAATAGACCAGAATGCAGTGCAACCATGCGCCTGACATTAGAGAGACTTTTAAGGGCCACAAAAGTTGCTTGTCCCCGACTGTAAAAAGTTAGTGTGTAAAATAGAAACGTTAAAGGCATGTTAATGCAAAGAAGGTACACTGTTTAAGGAAATTATGAACATGACACACTGATAATATACTATACAATGGTGTAAGTGTCTTAGATTATCCAGCCAGCAGCAGCAACCTCAACATCACTTCTCTTCATACAGAAGAGTATCACTAATTACAATTAACTACGAGTCGATTAAAAAAGGCAGATAACTGTCCACGCTATGTTTCAAATTGATTGCCGTTTCTCACATGATGCCATGGAGCCAAATTTCCCCTCAGTCAGGGTGAGACACTTCACCCCTCTGTGCCCATGCACTGTCAATATTCATCACGCTTTACAACCGTGGAGAAACCCATTCTCTGCACATCACGGCTGCTTTTAGTTGAACAGCATCTCATTCATAAGCAGAGGGGAAATTTCCGTCGCTGTCTGCGAACGCTCGACTTTCCCGTCTCTTCACACCTCAGCCGCTTGAAATCCAGAGAATGAAAAACAACACCAGATGCACAAAAGATGCTGTTAGGGGCCATACAGCGTGTTTTGTGCACTGTTCCATCAGTTGACTGTAAACTGCAGTTTGAATCCTTTCAGCTATGGTGCGTTCAGAAACATATACAGCAAGTTAGATCGTCAGGTAGTGAGGGCCTTCATTTTCTGCAGTCAAGTCAAGACACAGAGAGTGGGAGGTTTATTCTCTGTGATTCAGATTTTAGCGCTTGAAAAAGCAGATGTCTAAAATAGTCTGTAAACCTGTACTTTAGTGAAGAAAGTGTGTGAGTCAGAAGCTCTGTGTGTGTGTGTGTGTGTGTACTGTATATGTGAGTGCCTGTGTGTGTGTGTGTGTGTGTGTGTGTGTGTGTGTGTGTGTGTGTGAGAGAGAGATGATTGGGTTACCATACTACTGTCAGGATGCTGCGCGCTCCTCCTGAATTATGCATCTCTCGTTCAAAGAAAGAATGAAGAATAGCGTGAGAGGGAGAAAACGGAGTAGGGGGGGGGCAGTCGTAAGATAAATGACAACAGCACAAAAGCAGAGCATCTCAATAGACTGGTACCACACACACACACACACACACGCACAAACACACACAAACACACACAGCAGTGCTAGACAGCGATGAGAGAAGGGAAGAAAAATGGGTTGATTAGTACCAGCGAATGAAATAGGGAAGTGTGTATGTTTGTTTGTGTGTGTGTGTGTGTGTGTGTGTGTGTGTGTGTGTTGCTGATGCTTATGTAAAGGCTGGAGGCTTGAGTGGTCCCAGCATGCAGTAGTGTTTGACTAAAGCAAGGTGGCACTGTTCATCCTCTGACTGTGAAAAGTGTGTGTGTCCACATATTGTGTAAACCATTTGTGTTTTTGTGGTGTGTATTTTTAAATAATGACATTATACAGCGCGTGAACATCCTTGATTGCATATATATATATGTGTGTGTGTGTCCATGCTGAGCATACTATCTTCTCCCCTTTGTGTCCCATACAGGATGTGGTGCATTTGGATAATTAATTCTTAAGTACATCAATTATTAAAACCGCTCAACTGTTCTGTCTGTGAGTTGCAGCATGTAGGCTAAATACCATCTACTGTTTACAACAGCTGGGATCATTTCATATCCTGGCTGTTAAAAATTCAAAAATGATCACCATGATGCAAACTCTGTATCTGATTGGCTTTAACAGCCTGCGGGAAAGCAGTCTCAGTTAGAGTGATCATAATAATGTGTGAGTTTATTGATCACAGTGAAGAAATCCGGTTTGCTCTCGTGACAGGGAGGTGAAAGGTCAGGCTTGGCTACAGCTCAGCAGCCTGGGAGCTGGTAGGGAGTCGGTGTCCTGCACAAGGTCACTACTGCCTGTAAAGAGCCATTTTAATAATCAGAATATCTTGATTTACCATCGGGATAAAAACTACTTGTGATCTGAAGATGCTTGCTACAGCTACAGTATGTAAACAATGACTTGATACTGTATTTCTAGTGCAGATTGACTATCATCATGAAGAGACCTTACATCATGCTTACATTTTGCTTCTTGTTTCAACAACTTTCCCCTCTTATAAATCATGAACATAATAGCTTTTTTAGCAGGTCGTCCACTAATCGCAGGGTTGGCGGTTCGATCCCCGCTTTTTAGGTCCTGCATCGTGTATATCCATGTTTACTGGCTTGCGGTCTTCTTCTTCCTCGTCCTTTGTTGGCGCATTGCTACATTTCTTTGCGCCACCAACTGTCGATCAGTGGAATAGACCTTTGAAGTCCATCAACAATAAATGTCAGTTTTTGCTGTCAGAGGATACTCTTCTATTTTTGGTTTCTTTGCATCATTTTGCACTGATGCTGCTCAACACCAAAAAAACAAACCTATCAAGTAACAGACACACAGTCCTCCCAGCTAGTCTGGTCACGTTGGATACACGCGCTGCGTCGTGATGTACAGACAGTCATAACATGACAATATAAAGGGTTCAGCCATTTGTATTTGGCACGGGTATCAGTGTGTTTGCAAGTGTGTGTGTGTGTGTGTGTGTGTGTTTGTGTGTGTTATGGAAATGAGACAAAAGGGGTCACATTATTCAGCAGTAGTTGACATGCAGGCTCCCCAGGTCCATATCAATATCCCCCCACAGACGCAGCAGGAAAAATAAGGCGATTTGTTTCCTAGAATACTAATCACAGTCAGGAGGGACGGAGAGAAACCTGTGTGTTAAGTAAACACACTGCGAACCCTTCAAGGTGTTGTTCTTCATCCTGGGGCACAGGGTCCTCCAAGAGAGCATGTTGGTGCTGTATCTGAATTTTCTAACCGCTGTGTGCTTTTGAAAAGTTTCCTCTCCTAGTATTTCACAATATTAATGATTGTAGTCCCTTCTGCAAGGAAAGGATGACTGATTGCTTGAATATAATCTGTAATGAGATGTCCACAGCCAGCTTCTCTTAAGCAAAGCTATTCCATAACAACAGGGGAGAGATATTACAATATTGAAGGGTCTCTTCACTCAAATTACAACAGCAAAAACATCTAGCCATGCAGATAGATTATAGTTTGTTAAACTGTAGAAACTTCTTTCCCCTCCACACTTTGTACCCTTTTTTCCTTTTGTAGTTCTGTTTTGGCCGCTTTGGATTCACACTCCTTCTTGTCAGAGAAGTGAGCGTTTGCTCAAGTAATGGAATCAGTGAAGATCTGCCATCAGCATTTTAACATGCTGACGCACTTTTTCTCACCTCAGTTTGACCCTCATCAGCAGCCGTCAGCTGTCAGCCATGTTGGCACCCTGTCAGTCTGCACGGACCTGGGTCCATTTAACAATTATCTGTTTCACTTTCCACTGAAAGAATCAATTTTGTTTAATAATTTGTCTCTTTTGACTAGGAAGATTTTGGATTGAATACTACTACCAGGTGTAGTCCCGTGATTGGATGATTGGATAGGATTAAGTTAAAGGTTATTGGTTACTAAGCATGTGATCAATGGAAAGTCCTCATCGAGACTGAAATACAGTGCCTCAAAAGGTCCATTTATCTTTACTTCAGCTTGTTCCAAATGAAGCAATACATGATTCATTTTGTTGATACTTTGTGTTTGATTGAGTGATGAGTGGAAGCAGCAGGGCGGCCTTCATCAGCGTCGCTCCCTGCCTGTGTCAGCCATAAAAAATAAACTCCCTGAAAAGCAAATCATCATCAGCCCTCCGCACATTAAAAGAAGTTGTTGTTCAAAACGAATAAATCGGTTTTGAGGGTAGCTCATCACTGTGTCTTCGTGCGTGTGCGCTCACATCACATTACGCTCCGAGACGACTGCTTTGATTGATGCTGTCAGCAAGTTTGGAGAAAGAGACGGAGGCTCGGGAGGGAAGAAGATAAGGGGAGGAAGAGGAAAGCAGATAAAGAGGAGAGAAAGAGCTCAAGAAGCATCCGTCAAGCGGCGCAATCAGATTGTTTTCCTGGCGTTCCGTCTTTTCTTTTCTTCTTCTCCGCATCTGCCAGCCCCTCAATTCCTCATCTTTTCTTTCACTCACTCTCTCTAAGGCTCACACACACACACACACACACACACAAATGCAGTAGATGAATCTCCTTTGCATGGCGTCGGCCAGGTGTCATGAGGATATTGAATCACGGGAGGTTGAGGTGAGAGGCGGCGTCACGGCGTGATGGATGATACATATTTTGCCGCTTCCTCCGTGCTTATTGTTTACACACACGTACACACTCACACACACACACAGCCCCCGCGCTCCTTTGTTGTTAATTGACGTCCTCCACTCGTCTGTTGTTTTATTTCCATCCCTCGTTCCATTGCGGTTATTGCTTTTCATTAAGTGGTCATTTCCTTCGCCTGCACCGCCTAATGAGAGCGTCACGCCGCCACGCGCCCATTTATCAAACCACGTAGCCGCGATGGCACGGCCCCGGAGTCAACACACACACACACACACATTCCCCTTCGCTCTATCTGCCATCATGTCCCTGTCTCAATTAGGATTGTTTGTCGTTCCTCTGCCCTCCATCCCCTGTTCATTTGGCCGCCCCCGTCTCTTCTCGCCGTCTCATTGTGGCAGCCGTGTCATTGTGTTTGACAGCCTCTCATTCTCGTGTCAGATCTCATTTGACTGCTAATTTCATACGTACATACCTCGCCTCGCCTCGCCGTGTGCGTTAACTCCTGTGAACCGGCCTCTGCGGAATCAGATCTTTTTCCCTTTGTTCCAAAAGAAGAAAGTTTTTGTGTTGCTGAAGTGGCATCTGCTGGTGTGTTATGCACTGTAAGAGGTTTGAGAGCGAATGAGCTGTGAATCCAGCTCTGTTTGTTTGCCTTGCACACTTACACACACACACACACACACACACACACACACACATACATCTGCACACTTGGCAGAACGAAGCAGGTTGCATCCCCACTGTTGGCAAGATAAATCACATAAAAGCCTCACTGTGATCATGGCACAGTGGAGACACTATATAACCTGGCTGCGTGTTTCCAGCTTGTTCATATGCCAGAAATCTCATTGTTTAGACTGTCACTGTTATCTTGAGGAAAGCTTGTTCATTTCAGATTGTGTGCACATTATTTTTAATATTTTTCAAATATATTTAGGACACAGTTCGACTCTGTGTGTCTCTCTTCCAGCTGGTGGCGGTGTTTGACGAAGTCCAGCGCGGGAGGACAGACAGTCCCAAAGAGAGCATGTCCAACGGGTTCTCCAATGCAGCCCCCAGCCCTGAACCCCTCCGGTACTATTCCCACCTGCAGTACCAGGAGCCAATCAGAGGAGAGATTGAAGTCAACGAGGCCATCCTCAAAGCCAGTATGTCAGATCTGCTGTAAATGTTGCATTTGGTTTTTAATTTTCAGACCAAGGTTTCAGCTTTATCTCATGAGATTACACTTATCACTCAATTAGAGCAGATTTAGATTTATTAGAATTTAAACATATTCTGTTGTGCAGAACAGCAGAGATGTTGCAGCTTTAAATGTAAGAGAAGTTTCTGCAAAAATCTTGAAAAACACCTGACGAACTAAAGCACTGTTCAATCAACACTCTCGCAATTTTTATGCATGTGAGAAAGTGTATCATAGCGAAACAGCAGGAGGTGTGTGTGTGTATGTGTGTGTGCGAGAGAGAGTCAGAAAGTACATTTATGGAACAGCTGTAAGCTGAACCGACTGTGTAGAGAGAGACATTTTTGCCTGTAACATGATGGCGTGTGAAAACAGATGCAGTGTTGACGCAACGTTCTCTCCTGCCGTCCTCACTTAACGTCCTTTACTTAGTGTGTTCTTGTCTTCACACGTTCAGACTGAGAGCCACAAAGGCAGCACTTCAGGGGATTTTTTTACACATATGTGTGTTATACTAAAATGTAATGGGAAATAGCTTAAGTCCTTCTTGCTCCAACGTATTTCTGACGCTTAACTACGTACCTCTACTCACTTCTGTCCTGCCACTGCTTTATCAACAGCCATGAAGTCACACTTTGTAAGGGGAAGTCTGTTATTTGACTGAACAACATGGTGAACATGATATTAATAAGAGCCATGCTGCTCCCTCATTTAGTCTTTGTCACGTCTTTATCCTTCCTACACTGACAAAAGCTTCCCTCTGTGCGCCATTAAGGTGATGGATATACTCCGATCCTGCTTCTGAAATAGTAAATATCCTGATAAATTAACGCTTAACTCATTCTGTCGTTGTCATTTTATAGTCTGACCGAGCTTATTCTAAGCCTCCTGCCGAGCCGTGGCAGTGCAGTGAGACCTCAGGTAAGATCGCAAGCAGACAGACAGGTTAGAGAAGAGGGTGATGACGAATTAACTTGTTAAAAACTAGAAACTGATCAAAGATGGCAGCTAACTCAATTTGGTAAAGGTTCAAAACATCATCTGAATGATGTCATTTCTCTCGCTGAATGATAAAGAAACAGTGAAATGTCAGTAGGAGAATGTGTGGATTTATAAATTATGTGGATTGTCCCAGCCTAAAACCTGATTTGAAACCTGATAAGGCTGCTAGAAACATTCATAAATAGCCATTACATTTTTTGCCATTCTCTGATTCTTATACTCTCTTTGGTATTTAGCTGTTTATCCAGAGCTTTTATCTGTGAATGCAACAGCAGAAAAGCTGCATACCATAATGATATAACAAATGTTTCCTTGTCCTTAAAATTATCGTGTTGTTTATCTTCTTTCTCTACTTAACTCCTGCAGGGAAATTCTGTGTTTGCATGTAACATCAGAGGTTAGGGTTAAAATAAAAAAGGTTGTTAGCGAGTTCAGTGAGTTGATCGAGGTCATGTCCACGGGGCAGGTACTAAAAATGACAGTTTGACAAACAGTGTCAAAAAATACAGCTTTTAAATGAGGCCTTTTTTCTCTCCTTTTTTTTTTTTTTGCAGTCAGGAAGTAAAGTGAACAAGTTAGTGGGTCATGGTGCATCTCCAGCGGGAAACATCATCACAAGACTAGTCAGTCAGATGCCTAAGGGAGTCTCTGGGGAAATATCTGCTCTGTCTGGGCTGCAGTCTGTTCTGGCTATATATACATTTTACCCCCCCCCCCCCATAATACACACACATATACACACACCTGCCCTTTGCCATCCCTCTCCCTTTGCCCGCTTTTGCCCTATGCTCCATTATCTACCCCCTCTCCACTCCACGAGAGTCATTTCTCGCCTACTCTACTATTCAGCTCCAACCACCTGCCATCCAGCTCACCACCCGGCCCTCTAGACTCTGACCCATCACCTCCCACCCCCACCCGATGCCTTCTCCATCCTCACCCTCCCGTTCCGCCCTGCTCTTCCTGTCTCTGCATGGCTTCCAGCTCTAACTAGATTAGCACTCTAGCCTGTTAGCATGCCCAGGGTCCAGCCGAGCGTGAATGGACTAATTCCAGTCCCCCCCCCCTCGCCACCCTGTCTTTAACCCAGTGGGACCTCTTCCTGCCCCCGCCCCTCCAACCTGCTCTCCAGCCCTGTTGAACCCTGACTAACTTAGTTATGATGTGACCCTGTGACGCCCCTCATATAGAGCCAGACTGATGTAATAAGGCGGCTTTTGTCATCCGGACATGCACGCGCACACACACCCACGCACACACACAATTTGACAAAAGAACCTCAGCATGCAAGTTAAACAACCCAACACACCCAAAACCGGTCACCCATCCACTGCTGGGAAGGTCTTAGTGGTGTGTGTGTGTGTGTTTGCTCTCCCTTTTGCTGTAACAAGATTGGTTGTTAACTGGGTGTTACATCACTTGTAGTATGCAGGCCGTTTGTAATGACATCATTTCTGGAGACTTTGACAAAGGGATGAAGACCTCGTAGAATTAAAGATTTTTCTAGTGTAGTATTTGTATTTGAAGACGTGTATTTATATATGTTCTTTACAAACTTCCTTACCATTAGCTTTAACTGATTAGCATTCACGTATGCAAACGTTTTTAGCCTTATAAACTGATTAAACAAGATTAAATAAAAGCAATACAGAACATTGCACTGCAGCTGTCATGTATGTTAAACCTTTAACTGGGTTGTCATAGTCAACATTAGAGTAAATGTAACCTGATAGCTGGATTGCTGTGGCATTTTCAGAACTTTATTCGGCTCATGTGCCAAAAAAAGTCCTAATTAACTATATGCAGGAAGTCCTAGTTAACTGTATCATGTGAACTGGGGTTACTGGGAAAATTGGGTCAGTGCAAACCACATGAATGCTTTAATCACACTATTACCTTGATCTGATTATTCACAATAACCTGATTATAGTGTGAATGTAATCGCACTGAGTGGTGGTGGACAGGACAAGAAGTAATTCAGTAATCAGTCAGGCATCAAAGTGTTTGTGTGTCAGGTTGGGCTGCTTGTTTGAACAGGGTGATTGGACTTCACGCTGCCCCAGTGGGATGATTAGACCTGCATTGATCTGCTGCTATACACACACACACACACACACACACACACACACACACTCTTCTAGGAACAGAGTCCTTATCGCATCATCCCATGAGCAGCCTGAGCTGGGCTGCTCTATCGATTGGGAGAGAAATAAGACCACCCTGGCCTGTGGCATGAAAACACACACATGCACACAAATGTAGCTACACACAGAAGAACTGTCACTGTTCATAATAAATGTGTACAGTATATAGTATACACACTCACATGCAAACTCAAAGGCAAACAAAGACACACACACTGATTAACAGGTGTACCCAGACACACATACACACACGCAGTCAGACAGAAAACATGATGCATTCTTGTTTTTTATCCTGCCCTGACAGTGAACTAGCACTGCAGCATTACAGAACTTTCACAGAACTGAAAACAAGGAGGAAATTCTTAAAATAAACCTCTTGTGTTCCCAGAATTGCATAAGCAGCCTAGTTAGACAGAGAGAGCCGCAGATGGAGAGTCGGAGGCAGATAAACACAGAACTGGCAAAGTTCACAAGGTCTCTTCAGGCCTCTCCAATTACACAAATCTCAACGGAAAGATAAGGGAGGAACATAACTCGGGTGTGTTTCAATGTGTTACCATTTCTTTTTCTGGCCTTGAAGTGGTCACTGAGATGAGTTTGGTGGGTGAGGTCTATTTAAAGCTGCAGGGTACCTTGTGGTTGTGGCAGTACAGTTCCGTCAAATTAGCAAACCTAAAATACATCCAAAGTTTTAGTGCTTCCACCTCCTCTCCGCCCTTTTGGCAGGAGGCTGCATGTTAAAGTCAGAAAATGTCTGTGATCTTAAAATAAATGAAAATTCTGCTCACATTGCACAGAGGGCATGGATGATGTTCAGCTCCTACAGATGCCACGCTGCTGCTTTAAGACTGACTTTTAGACCAAGTCTCTCTCCTTAACTTCCACCAAGGGGGTTTGACTTCGTTTTTATCATTTGATTTTAGATTACATAAATCAATAATTTTTTAGGCATGTAAACAACTAAAGGGTATATTTTTATAAAAGTACTAACCCACGCTAAAGCCCATTTCCACCAGCCCCAGTCTCTGAGGCAATCTTGTTTATGACCGTCCAAACGGTGCCTGACCTAAGAGTTACAACTGTCACTCTCATCAATATCTCTTTCCCCCTGTGACACCACTTGACCCTCCAGTGGTCAATGCAGGTCAGAGGTCCAAGCTAGTGACCCTCAGGTTCCTTCACATGGCCGGGCTCCGGGGCTCTTAAGTGGTGGGAGGATTGATGGAGGCAGATTTGACTCCGATGGATAAATGGAGAGGGATTTATGGGGATGACCGCTGCCTAATGGACCCTGACTGTGACCATGGAGCGGCCTTGGTCACTTCACAAAGTCGCTTCATTGCCATTGTGTTGAAGTATAAGTGTGTATATGTGTGTGTGGTGTCTTGACTTGAGGCTATTTGTGGAGCTCATTTTGAAAATCTATTACAGCCTCTTTGGAAATAAGTTGTTTCTAACATTTCATCATTCAGTATCTTTAAAATCTACAGAATCCAGTCTTAACAGGTGCTATTATTTAGTCCAGCTGGCCTTGCAGTAGTGAAGGTATTTTGGTACTTAATGTACCTATTGTCCTTGCAGTGTGATTTAATGTTGTGCAGTTCACCACTGTGTTAAGAGTAGGTGTCAACTTTTGCCCATATGGTGGGAAACTTCTTTAGTATTACCTTAGCAGACCTGGCTCAAAATAAATGTGCGAGTGTGCATGTGTTAGCATTTAGCTTTTTAAAACCTGATACATGCTTGCTGTTCAGTATGCGTTTTTTTCAAAATCTGCATTCACTTCCCACGAATGTACTAGACAGGTGGGTGCAGGAGGGAGAGCAAAGAACCATCCATTAAGTTTTACTGCTTTCTATTCATGGCCCCTCTAAACCTTTGCATGTGTCGGCCTGGAAAATGTAAAGAAGGAGAAATAGTGCTTTCTTAGGTTGCGTTGTTTGAATGAGAGCGCTATAATGTACAAATAAAATGTTTAGCTTAAAATGCTAGAAAGCTTAAAAAGTTGTCCCACAAACCCGACAGCATTCTCAGGGGTGATTCAAGGGTAAAGTTACTAGACTAAACATTTAGCTGCTCATTATCAATGCAAATGCGAAACTTGGAGCAAGGCCTTGTGTTCTTCGTGCAAACTGTTCTAACGGTCCATGTTTATCCGCCTCAAACAGCATGTGTGCCAACTCTATCGACCTTAGCTGCAAGCTAGCTGGCAACTTGCACACCGACCCTGCGTGGGTAGCGTGTGTCAAAGTGTCAACTCCTCTCCATGTTTTCTCATCTCCATACGTTTGTGAGTTGGACTCATAAAGCCTCGGCTTAAACACACATTTGTCGCTCAAGTTTAAACATTTTAAACTTGCCTGGGTGCGTCTTTGACTCAATTTGTGCCACCTAGAGCAAAATGTGTGAATGTATCCACTTACAGATTTGACTTTTGACTGTATATGCCATCCTGCTGCCTCTAAAATGCCCTCTGTGTTCAGCCTGAACACACCTTAACAAAAGACTCTTCTAATAACATTAAAACGTGGCCTGTTTCAGATGCACACAAGATTAATAGATAATCAGATGGAGAAAGCATTGAAGCCATTGATTCGTTGGAGCGCTGTCTGATGCCTTTTGATGCCAGCTCTGAAAAGATACCTTTTTTCCCCCCAGATGTTTTCATGTTAAATCAAAGCACATTTCATTATTGCAAATCATACTGTTGTCTGTGTAGTTTGTGCGTAACATTTCTACATGAATTCTGCTTTTCTAAATCAGATTAGACCACATTCTGCTGATTTCCTCAGTAAAGCAAAAAAAAGAAGAAGACTTGAGCCCTAATTAAAAGACACCGACATTTTGAAGATTTCTGTGCTTTTTGACACCTTTGAGTTCCCTCACATCAGTGATAGAGAGTCAGCATTGTGATTTTACACTTTCACTGTTAGTAGAAGTACAAAGAAAGACAGATGGAGGGTGATGCTGGGACCTGCAGCTAGTCCAGCAGAGAATATGTGATGCTTTATGATAATTAATAAAAATGATTAGACAAACCTGAACACAACATCAGATGAGCTAACGTGGAGATTGTTTGAGCCATAAAGGATATGTGTATGTGTGTCTGGAGTGGTTGGAATCACCATTTTCCATCTGTCTACAATCCCAAACCACACACACACTGAGACCCCTGCCAGTTCCTGCTTCCCTACTTGTTCGCCTCCTCAGCTCTCTCTATTCTGACCACGTTAGACCAGGACCCTGTCACTGACCCTCCAAAGAGAGATTGATTACAGGAAAGAAGAGAATTTTGTTTGCCTTTCCCTTTCTGTGTCTCTCAGTTTTCTAGGTTTTCTCCCTCCTTCCCTGTCACTATCTCACAGCTCTCTCCTTCCCTTTTTGTTTATCTCACACTCTCCCCCTTTTCTCTGCCCTGTCTTTATTTTCTCCTCTGTCGAGTTAAATTTGAAAACACCCTGCTACGGGTTCTACATCCACAAATACCAGTCTGCTGCCTTTGGGGTGGATATTAAAAGCAAGAGGCGGCACAAAGGTCCAAATTAGATTCTTTTGAATTGTTTTATTGTGGATTCAGACCTGCCCATGTTACCTCTCCCTCTCCCAGCTCCTTTGGGCTGCGGGGAAGGGTTGTGGTGTGTGTTGGTCATATGAAAATGTACGCTGTGAGTGTGGGGCTTGGGTGTATTGCTGAAATGGTTGGGTGGTGGTTGGTCAACTCTAAGGGTTTGTGAGTCATCTTAAAATGAATTACAGCCCAGATTTGTTTGTATTAGATGTTATTTTCTAAACACTTTGTGTCCCTCAACATTTACTGCGTCCGTTTTCTTCAGAATTTCCATTAGCTTTGCTCAATCAAGAGTCACTTTCCTTTGTTTCATCTGTAGGTGCCAACAGACGCCCCTAACTTTTCATTTTTCGAGTGCTTTGGTGTCAAATGCTTTTGGAGAGCTCTGAGAGCCTCAGGGGTCTGTCTAACCCTTTGAGCCTCCCTGATGCTCATTTCAACAAGATGCAGGCCAGCTGCTTAGTGCGAAAGTTGCCAAAAAACTGTTTCCTCCTTCTCTCACTTCCCTTCTTTCTCTCCACCTCCTCCGATGATCCTCAGTGCGTTTGGAGTTTGAGAAATCAAATATGACATGATTTATTTGCCAACAGTTTGCCAAATAAAAGACATCACAGTGTCATGCCAGCAAATGATGCAAGTGAACAACTGACTGACCTCCAGCATCCCCCTCTTTCTCCACCCAGACACACCTCTGTTGGTGAGGAGCAGCAGTGAGTCGGCTTTGGCCCCGCCGCATGAGATGGCAGCCACGCCCCCACCTGATGACCATAGCAACGGGTCTCCTGAACCGGTGAGCATAGTGATGTGTGCAGGAGTAGGAAAAATGGTTTGCAAGCCAGCTAAAGATGCTAATAATGTAAATACGGCCTTTTTTTTTGTAAACTGGTAGATACATTGTTGATTCCTGTCTTTGTTATTTGAAGAAGACATTGATGTCCTACTCTATTTAATTGCTTTTTAGAGATAAAAGAGAAAGAGGCGCATTGTTTCAGCACAAATTGGACAAAGCATTCAATTTCCAGCGGCTAATCTCGTTCAGTTCAAACTAGTCATTCAAAAGGAGCAAAATGTTTTAAACAAAGCAAGAGACAATGGAAAAGAAATGAAAAATGTAAAAAGAAAGCAAATAAATAACAGAAAGATGAACATATTACATTTCCTATTACGTCTCTGGTGAATGAAGACGGAGAAGCCCAGTGAATATTCCTTCTGTGGTCCAGCTCCACGCTCCAGGCTGTACTTTGAAAGGGTCAGCTTTTCAAGTGCTTTCCTTCTTTTCCAAACAGGCCGCCATTAAGGAGGACTTTGTTTGCTGCCTTTTCTTGTCCCTCTGTGTGTGACTGTGTGTGTGTGTGTGTGTGTGTGTGTGTGTGTGTGTGTGTGTGTGTGTGTGTGTGTGGCGGCCAGGACGGAGGCTGTGTGAGGTCACACTGATATGTGTGTGTTAGGCGAACTCAGGTAGAGAGAGGGAGGGAGGGGAGGGAGGGGAGGGAGGCCTGTTGTTTGCCCCCGCTGTGTTCGACACAGCAGTGACTAAGCAAAACCCAGGCATCAGCGGGCAGGCACACAATGAGTAAACACAATGACAAAGCCCATATTTCCTGTCCTAAAAAAAAACCCCAACACGTCAGGCCTCATACGCCTCAAACAGCACGGCTGGACTGGAACGAACAGGCTCATTATAGAGGATTTAAAATATCCTTACAACTGTTTACAAAACTCTACATCTCTGTGCTGCCTGACAGATGAAGCCCTGCTTCAGACCTCAGCAGCCTTATTTAAACCCAGATAGTAGCTCTTTAGCTCACAGGAGACAATGCATTTGAGGTTTTTTGCGACCTCTTACCACAATGTTTAACATCTAAGATAAGATAATTTGTCATAATATTAATTATTTAAATAGATTACAATTGTTTCTTTGTGCTGCTTTAGCCACATTAATCTATGGTTGACTGAAATACCTCAGCAACTATTGGATGGATTACCATAACATTTTGTACAGGCATTCATGGCTCTAAGAGGATTCATCCTGTCGACTTCCTGTAGCGCCACCATAAGGTTGACATTTGTGGCTCCACTGTGGCAGTAGTTGAGTTGAGTGGCTAGAGTGACTTCCCGCAATCAGGCAGTCACATGTTGAGCAAGACAGCATGAATCTTAACTCTTGCAATATAAAAATCAATGATCAGTAAGTGATGATTGTTGTCTGTTTCCAAGTACAGTAACTACACAATCTGTTCAAGACGTGGATCCAGACTGTATAATCCACATTTGGCACAGACGCACAAAGAATATTTGTTGCCTTGTAGTGTGTGCGTGTCCGTGCGTGTGTGTTTATGTGTGTGTGTGTGTGTGTGTGTGTGTGTGAATGGCTAGGAGGCCGTCACAGCTCTTGGACATATCGAATCCTGGGCCTGATGGACTTCCATAGATCAATACACTATCACTTCATCCTCACTCATCCACTGTACCGCTCCTCTGCAAACCCCCCCCCCCTTATCTCCACACACTCACTCACTCACTCATACACACACACGCACACTTCTGTCCCTTTATGTCTTGGAGGAGGTATTGAAAGCTAGATAAAGTGTAATTAAGGCTGATACAGTGATAAAAATGCGCCCTGCCCCTTTAATTGATTTTCCTGCCTGCTATTGTGAAGGCCAAGGCTGGCCCACTTCTCTCTGTCTTTGATTCACATGTAGCCCATGCACACACCTCTCTTTTTCTTTCTGTCTTTATCAGAAGAGCTAATGAAACTGGCAAAAGGCTGAGCAGCGCTAAACATGCAGTCGGCCCTTTAATTGATTTGGACTTCCTGCGATGTACGAAGCTAATAAACGAGACGTTTGATGTTGCCCGCTAACAGCAGTAACTCTTTTTTTTCTTTTGCTCCTCTCACCTCCATCACTCTCCTTTTCTTAATCCCCGTTATGTTTCTTCATCCACTCTCTCTCTCCTGCGCCCTCGCTCTGCCTCCCACAATTTTTGGCTGATTTTCAATACCTCGAGTCGCAGTGATGCAATACATGTTAACACAGCAGAAAGTCGGACTACACTGTCCGGCGTTCCTTCAGCCGTGATGTAAAATGCTGACACCTTAACTAGCTAAACTAAATTCTGCTGTTTTTCTGTCTTTCAGTCTGTACAGTGTGTGTTTCTCATGCTAGCAGCTGGATGCCGTGTGTATCTGTGTGTCCGTCCCTTGAGCATTGTACTGCATTTGCGTGTGTGACCGCTGCATGTGACGGATATGACGAAGGGTCAAGGAGCACTGGCTAGTACACTGAAGCTGTGATCCTGCAGTGTATATACATGCAAGCACTCTTTCTTACACACACGCTATTTCTCAGCCACCTGATGCGTAGCAGATGACTACAGCGCTCAGAGGAAATGCACAGCAGAAACACACACCTCATTACTCATCCGTCTGACAACAACCACGCACACACAAACACCTCGTCTCTCAAATGTCTGCACACCGCCCTGTCACTCACACGCACCTCAAACACAAAAACATGGATGGCAGTGTGCAACACAATAACAGAGCAGACAACCTGTTAGTTGTGCTTAGACGGGTTTCCAGACAGGTTTCACAAATTATTTTGAGCGTTCATCCCGGGACCACAAAACCTAGCACATTCAAGTCAGTGACGCAAACTGATTATAAAGCAAAACAACTACAAACTACGATTTCTGAAGAAAATTTGCATGCACCTACTTCCGCTGAAAAACTGCATCTTAAACGGCTTAAATGTCACACAGTTTGTTTCTTTGGAGCTTTTGAACTGGGTCTCATTTTTTTGGACAGGAAATATGGGCTTTGTCATTGTAATTTGAAGCACTGAAATAAGTTAAAGTAGCAGCTAAAGTGTAAGCACTGAACGGTGCTGAAAATGTCATTTGAGGTGTAGTAATCTGACATAGTTGGTGGGATGGGTAAGGCACCAACTTTTCTTCTTTGTGTGTGTTGAGATATGAGCAGAGAGCGGGGCGAGCTGATTGGCTGAGCCCAAAGAGGAAAGCTGCTGTTTTTATGTCTAGATAAACAGGAGTGCTCTCAATCAGGGATTAGATTCACACTGGGCATTATGGTGTGATCCCTTAATTTTAGAGCGTTAAAGAAAGGCAGGTTTGTGTGTATAAGTGTGTGTGTGTACATCCCAACATGCCATATCTTATATAATACATGGGCTGTACTTGTAGTGAAGCAGACGTACAAAGGTTTTTTTATGTTATGGTACCACGTGTGTAGTATAATTCTTGTAAAGCCGGATGTACAACATGTGCAAATGTGTTCACCTGCTGTCCTGCCACCCTTGTGTTCCCAAACGTGTCAGTACCTTACTCTGTGATGAGCATGTACTGTGGGAGGAGAAGCCCCTGTGTGTGTGTGTGTGTGTGTGTGTGTGTGTGTGTGTGTGTGTGTGTGTGTCTGTTAGCTAATGGCGTTGCGGGAAGATGCACAGCAACAATGGCGCCTCCAGCTCGTCTTTCTGCCCCCGCACACACACATGCACTCTATTGTGGGGTAATCTCACACTGCCCAGATAAGTGGGTCACTATTTGTACAGGCAGCATATGATGTGTGTGTGTGTATTCAGAAATACACCATTTTTGTGTTTGCAGCTCTGCAGAGTCTATGTGTGGGTAATGTTTGCAGGAAATGTATGCGTGGGGGTGTGTGCGTGTTATAAAGCATATATTTACTCCGTGTGTGACAGAAGGTCCACTGGGGAGTTGGGTGTGGTGGTGGGGGGGTTTGCTAAGGAGCGGGCTGGTGGGCGGGAGCTTTTTAGCCATTAGTACTGGTGACACAATGAAAGTGACAAGGCAGAAGGACCTAATTGTACCCTTCTTGTCTTTAGTGATTTGGGGCAATTTCTCTCTCCCACTCCTCGAGTGTGTTTGAGCGCCTCGCAACAGTTTGACGCTGTCGTTTTCTTTCTTTCTTCCGACGTTTTCCCTCTTCCTCTTCCTTTATGTTCGTTTCCCCCCCGGGGTTGTTGATTTTGCCGACTTAAAAATAGAGCCTTGCCTGACACGGGGCAGTGATGGAGGGAGGGGGAGGGAGAGGTAGACGGGTAGAAATATACATAGAGTGAAGGAAGGACAGCGGCGCGTGGTAGGGAGCTCAGCATCCGGCGGTCGTTCTCTCTTCGCTGTCTGCAAAGGTGATTGATGGCGGCGTTAGATTGTTTTGCTTATTGGCGACGGGCCTCCTCGTACTCGCCGACTGGCTACTGTTTGTTTAGTGTGTGTGTGTCTAAATGTAGACACTGTTAATTTGTCACTGCAGCTGTTATCATCATGTTGACTGAATGGGTCTGTTGGTGTGTGTGTTTTTCTTTTTTTTAACAGGAAACCAACCATGTTCTGAAAGGAGCTTTGGACCGGCACACAGACGACCCTCCTGCCAAGATGAGCCAAGTTAACTTCAGGTAAGAAGAGTGTGTGTGCAGGTGTGTGCACTGTGTGTTTATGGATGTCCTAGTGGCAGCAGACAGGTCATACTGTAGCTGGGTAGGGTGCAGTGATGGAGACTAGGATTAACACTCCAGTCTTTGTTTCACAGCAGACACTGACTGGATTAAACAGTCTCATGGGTGTGTGTGACAGTCTGTCTGTGTGTGTGTGTGTGTGTGTGTGTGTGTGTCCCAGTACATGTTGGGTGGGTTCTTCTCTGTACGTACTGGACCAGAGGTGAGTTTTGAACAGGAGTTGGAGGGAAGTTCCTCCACCCGTTTCACTCTTGTGAGAAGTGTTTAATTATTGTGAAAGTTGTCTGCATGGCGACAAAGCCAAAACGTATTTGTGAGGCAGATTTCATATTCAGTGTTGAAAGTGTTTTACCGTTAACAAACAACAAAATCAATTACATGGATAAAAGTCAAGAAAATAAAATACTGTAGCATGATACTGTAGCATATCTAAAAGGGTTTCCAAAAGATTTAACCACGACCCAAATTTAAATGTTTTGGTCTAGACGAGGCAAGGTTACATTAACATGTTAAGTAGTAGGGATGGTAAGTAGAAGGTCAGGAAATAGTGAAGAAATGTTTCCAGTTTCCAGAGCCCAAGTTGATGTCTCCATTAGCTTGTGTTGTCTGGCCAACAGTCCAAAACAAAATTGCTTTTATTACTCAATTAGTTTTCTGTCAATCAACTACTTAATTAACCAACTAATCACATCAGTTAGTTGGTAGTAAAGAGATTAATATTATTATATATCTGCCTGTCGTTATTTATTTGACATGTGAGCTCAAAAGAGTGCTAGTGCTTCTTTGTGTATCAACAGCATCAAATAGAAATCAGTTGCTCCAGCTGGCTGACCTGTTCAAGCTAGACTCACTTGAGTGTGTGTGTGTGTTAGTGTGTGTGCATGAGTGTGTACAGGTGAATGAGTGTACTGTATGTGGGTGTGCACAGACATCTCACCGTGGCAACTTCCACCTTTGTTTTTGGGCACGTCACTCGCAGACCTCTGGCATGACGGGAGTTTTATCTTCATTTCTCCGGGCTGTCAGTCACGCAGTAGCTATGGCAACGATTAACCCCTCCATCGCACGCCTTCACCCGTCTTGTCCTGCAAGCCCGTGACGAGAGTAATTCTGCAGCCGACTTGATTTTCCGATTCAGAAATTGTTCTTTTAAAAATAACTCTGGCTGCTCAGGAAAAGACTTGGCTGGAGTAACAGATGGTGATTTTTCAGCGTTTTACAGTGCAGTGGTGTCTTGACAGCACTGTGATACAATGGAGGCACGGCTCTCACAGATAGTTTGCCATGGTAACAGATGGTTGGCAGTTGAAGAAGCCATGGTGAGCGAGCGAGGGCGCATTTTCAGCGAGTCCCGGCCGCGAGTTTGTTAGGCACTCGGCCTCCGTTGATGTAGAGGAAGTCAACCAAGAGTGGGAGCTCCATCTGTCTCACTCCTCGTTGCTCTTTTCATCCGTCCCTCTCTCCCTCTCTCCCCCCAGTGGAATGACTGTGTTTGTGTTTGTGTCAGTGGGATGCCAAAATGGGTGAGCGGAGCTATTCTGCATATTAGCGTGCAGCGCTAACAAGCTACGGTTGCCTCTGATGAGCTTGTTTGTGCCGCCGTTGTTTTTTATATGAATGTAAATAGGCTGAAGCTGTGTGAGTGTGTGTGTGTTTGTTTGTTTGTGCCACACACACTGTGTGAATACATACACATAATTCAGGACCAGCTTTGTACCTGAGTGTGTGTATCCTGTCCTGGCCTGACTGTTTACAATCACTGAAAGTAAATTCAAAGAGTGTGTGTGTGTGTGTGTTTGTGTGTGTGTGGAATTCGTGGGCTGTGCACATGTGTAATTTAGATGTAACTAATAGATGTAAATTTGATGCATGTGTGTATCTGTGAATTCAATTTAGAGGAATGTGACTGATGGTGTTTGTGAGCATGCAATAGATGTAGCAATAAGAATGCAAATTGGATGTGTGTGTGTGTGCGGATGTGTGTGTACAGTACGTGTGTGACCCTGGCAGAGGTTAACGAGAGCGGGGTGACAGTGACAGAGGAGTGTGTTATAATGATCCCAGCTAGTCCTTGGGCTTGTGTACGTGTACCAAGCACATAAACCTTGAACTTCGCTGCCTTTGTTCTCAGACTTTCTTTCTTTTTGCATTGTAGCTTTATTAAAGTTATGCAGGGAAACTGTGGAGAAAACAACACCTTCATGTTCTTGGCCTCCACCTGAGATTGCTCTTTTCGTCATTACCCTCTCGCATGCTGTTCGGAGGCTGAAGGAGAAAAGTGGATGACGGTGCCGAGGCTGTCTTACATGAGATCTGAAAATGCAAGAATGAGAAGTATTGTTTTGAGGACATGGGAGGACTTTTTCTCAACTTGTCTCAGCATGTAGTGCCTGGCTCTGAACTACAACAAATCATTCAGTGACACATGTCTGTCAGTCATTTACATTGTCTCATAGGGAGGTGGGCCAGGTCTCTGCAGCTCCCTCCTTGCAGGAGCCCCTGCGTCTGCTGCCAGACCTCTGCAGCGAGTCCAGAATGCTGTCTTTCTGGTGCTCAGCTTTCACACTTTGGTTTTCACACTCTGCTTCTCCACTTGCTACAGTGGCTGCCTGTTGCAGTCGCTGGTGCTAGATTACAGGGCAGTGAAGGGAACTGCCCCTTCATACATCAAAGCCAGAGTCTAACCCTGCATTCTGGCGAGACCATAGTGCCCCTCTGCACGACTGCCTGCCCTGACACTCTGTGGACCCTGGTCCTGTGTCCTGGACCCACAGTGGCAGAATAAAGTCCCCACTGTTTGTTTGCGAGGGATGCCCTCACAGTTTTTGATGATATTTATATTTCTATGGAGGTTGAATGCACTTATTGTAAGCAGGACAAATCATGAGCTAAATTAACTTAATGCATTATTCAGTCTTTAAGTAATACTTTCTTTGGGTTAGCTGAAAATTTTTTATAAAGTTTCAGTATTTTTCATCAAAGCAAAATGAGGCAGACATCTGTCTACCATACTTTTGATTTAGGAAAACCTTTTGACTTTCCTTGGAAAAGTTTGAGACATTTTCTTACTCCTTGCAGAAGTTTTCACTTAATTTAACCATCTGAAATCATAGCCTTCATTAACATTTAAATATTTGTAAGAAGTTCTCATTGCTCATAATATGGACATTATATTCCATTTATTTGGTAGACGTTTTTGACCAAAGGGACCTACAGTTTTCCCTCAGGAGCAATTTGGGTTTCAGTGTCTTGCTCAAGGACCCTTTAACATGTAGACCAGGGGAGCTGGGGATCGACCCACCAACCTTACAATTCCTGGCCAACCTGCTTTAGGTAAAAAAAAAAAAAATTGGCCAAAACTTGTTGTAAATGCAGATTAGAACCATTTAGTCAATCTTCTTTCATATCATTAATATTTAGCTAAAGATCTGTATGCATAAAAACCTTCATTTCATAATTTTAGCTATGTTGTCATTATTGTTAAAAATAAAAATGTTGCAGCGTCACCAGACAAGACTGTACAGCTGTGCACAGAGGAAAAACGATGAAGCAGACTGTGTGTTGGATGAAGATGATGCTACAGTGTACATTTGAGTGCAAAATCCAGTGCAGAAAAAAAAAACTGCAAACATGACTCAAGAATCAAAGAAAAGTAGGATTGTTTTTCCCACTTTATTTTCAATTTACAGTGATCTGAAACTCTTAAAACATAGCCTACAAATGCTCTTTTAACCTACACAGACTGGTATATTACTGCTTTACAGAAATTATCTGTGTATTTGTAGTGTTAAACATACAGACGGAAATTTTCGTCTCCTGTGATCTTCCTCCACCATGCCCCCCGTCATGCAGGTCCCCTCTCTTAGCCACCCAGTATCAAAAGCAGCCCTCTTCTTCTCTATCTTTAGTAGCCCCCTTTAAAAGCCACAGTTCAGGGCTCCGCAGTGATTATTAGAGAAGCTCATTCTGTTTCATCTCTATCTGCCCCTCTATCTCTCTTTCTCTTTTTTCTCCTGCTCTCTTCTTTTGTCCACTGACTAGATTGGGTTGTTGAGAAGCAGGTAGATAAAGGGTGAAGTAGCCACCTGCGTCCCAGTCACACACATACACAGGTTTTTCTGATGTTTGGCAGGACTACCTGTAAGCTAATTTGTATCCCTATCTGTGTAGCCTGGAGGAAAATGCAAATGGATTTTGAAGAGCTTACACATGGAAGGGTTGGGAGTGTGTGTGTGCGCAGCTGTGCTTTACTATATCAGTGTTTTTATGATTGTGTGCAATACATTATGTACATCCTCATTTTCCTTATCTTTAAAGATGTGTGTGTTTTTATTTGATGGTCGGTGTGTATTTTGTTGGCAGCACCCTGACGAGGATGGTGGAGTTTCCAGGTGACTGGGGGTCCCTGGGAATCCATGTGGTCCCCTACTGCTCCTCTCTCAGTGGACGGTAAGCACACACACCCACACGGATGCGCACATGTTGTGCAAATACAGCTACACACTCTCCTCCCACCACATCCACTCGTAATCTATCAGACATTCATAAGGAAAGGCAGATGGCAATGTTGACTCGTACAAATGAATAAAAAAAAGTCAAGCGTTGGCACGTAATCATATATGTGTTTACCTTCCATGAATTCATATTCACTCTACACTCTGTGTGCTGCAAGGACCCTGGGCCTCCACATTAAAGGCATCGAGGAAAAAAGTCGCGCCAAGAGAGAGAATATCTTCCAGGAGGACGAGTGTATCGTCCAAATCAACAACACACCACTCCAGGACAAGACCTTCGCACAGTAAGTGTGCCGGGTGTGGGTGAGCTGGAGGCTGTATTTGTCTGTGTATTTGTCTGCAAATAAGTTTCATCACTAACTCAGAAAACAGGCCCTAAGGGTTAAACAGAGTGGCGTAGGGGTTATCACATCTAGTTAGCTTTCAACATTTGTAAGCATTTAAGATATAAATAACTAAAACTCAAAGCTTCAGTTGAGATCTAGTCACCTTCTGTTGGCTGAGAGCGGTAGCTTAATCCTCGGTTTCTCTGCAACTCCCTGTCTACACTCACACAATTACACACATTCATCCTGAAAGCTGCCCTGTATAACCACAGTCTGATTTGCTGAAGTGCCTCAGTGGTGGTAATGAATGAGGGGACGGCAAGCAATGCTCTTTCACTTTTGATTGACGATGGAGCTGGCAACCTTCCACTCACAAGCCCCCTTTCTCTAACCTTTAAGCCACCTAATTAATTAGTGTTAATTGTTGTTTTGTTCATTGTTAACTAATTCATGTTCACAACCTGTAAACACAACCTGAATATGAAATGAGCAGCATAAGATATAGAAGAAGATATGATGCTGCGTTTTTTGCACACCTTCTTCTTCACTACCTAGCTGCTCCAAATACTGGAGGTTCCACTTCAGAGCGATTAAGTTGACAATCTTAAAATCTCAATATGATATGCATGAAAGATTAACTGGAGCATTCAGAGTCATGACATTGTCGGGACGCAATCAGCTAGATCATTTCACCAGAGATGAATCACCACCCTGTTGGTCCTTTTGAACTGCAAAAACACACAGTCCACTTATGATTGCAGAGTGGTGTTTCTTTCTCTAACAAAGCCGAGTAGAAATTATAGCTTGTAGAGCACATATTAACTAGACAAAGGCTAAGTTTAATTTTGGCATTTTAGCAAGTTACTTAGTAGCAACGGCGGTCTATGGCAGCTACAAATGAGAAGCCTGCTGCATGAATGTTTAATCTCAATCATTTGCTACTAAAAAATCCAGATGTTTTGCCAACCTGGACCGGACCCAAAATGGACCTAGCGATCGAAACCAATACTCTTCTGTATTTCTTCGTGTGTCAGGGATGTGATTAGGAACTAAAACAAAAGCTCAAAAAAGCAGAAAAATAACATTTTCTTTGTGTATTTGTGTGTGTATGTCTACTCCCACTCACCCTGCCACCATTGTAGCGATACCTCACCTGTCACTCAGTTTGCTTCCTTTATCAGCCAAAGACAAATCCTTCTCATTCTCTGCCTTTCCTATCTCACCACCACATCTGCTCTCACAGAATAGTGTAAGTGCATGTGTCTCTTTCTTTCTCTGTTCTTAATTTTTTTTTTCCCAGCACACCTACAACCTCCCGTCCCCGTTCTTTCTCTATTTTCTGTGTCCTCTCTGTGGTGGAGCTGAATAGGTCCATTTAACTGCATCCCACTGTGCTGTCTGTGTTGTGTGAATGTTGTGCTGATAGCAGTCTATTAAAGCTGCAATAGGGGCCTGCTGCAAGGTCTCCCCCATCTGATAGGGACCGCAGTGTCCCAAACCAGCTGGAAGAGCCACTCCGTGCTTGATCCAAATTGAAATACAGCTTTATTAAAGACGCACAAGCTGCATTCAACCTCCTCATTCTCTGCTTTCAATCACATAAATAAAAGGCAAAAATGTAAATATTGCTAATTTCCTCAATTTTCCTTTTCTTCCCTAGGTCACAGGAAGTGTTTCGCCAGGCCATGAGCTCCTCTTCCGTGCATCTGGAGGTCCTCCCCGCGGCCAACAAGCCGCGCTACGAGAAGAGCCTGATAGGTCAGCTTTTCTCTGCCGATGGCAAAGACCCCACTGCAAAAGCAAAGAGTCCGATGGTGGTCCGCGCTAAGACCGACTCCCAACCAGAACCCAAACAAGATATCAAACAGAACACCAAACTAGAAGTGAAGCGACCAGACGCGCGTGCCAAGACCCCAGAGCCAGCGGCGGTAATCCCACGACCAGTGGAGCTCCAGCCTGGGCACGGCTCCTTGGAGAGAGTCTCTCCCACACCTCCTGCCAGGGCCGCAAGCTCCTCCCCGACACCAAGGACCCGCAGCCAGAGCCCCCAGGCCAGTAAGAGCCCTGTTGTGCCCGGCCTGGCCAACCTTACCAGCAGGAAGGGCGGCAAGAAATTAAAAATTGACCTGAAGAAAGGTAACTGTGCAGCTGGATATCTGTTTCATTTTCTGTTATATCAGACTCCTGATACTGGCTAAAAATGAAAGGGAACACAAGATGAATTTACTCCTCATGAGTAGCACCACAAGTTTTTAAGGGGAAGCCTGAATTACAAACTGGGCATGGGCTTTCAAAGATGTGGGCGTTAACCTGGTAAAGACTCTTATCAAGATGCATTATGGGAGGTGTAGGATGAGTGTTTGTGGAGCTTGACAGTGGACTGAAAGTCAGGATGTCTCAGCCTCTTTTGCTTCGAAAGTGCATTACTAAATTGCTCGAGTACTTCTTTCTGGTTAAGAATGAATATATAGCTGTTGTTTTTAACATTTCGTAACAACTTGAAATAGTTTTTTATCATGTGTCTGAATTTTCCCCAGTCAGCTGTGAATTAGATTAGTGAGAGCTGAAAGTTGGAGAATTTGCCCTTTGAGTTTCTAAGTTACTACACGACAATAATCTTTATGTAGGAAAAGTTTTGTTTTGTATTATATGGTGTAAAGTCTGCTTTCTCTTATTTCTTTCTTATTCTCCTCTCACTCGCTAAGGAACTGTAATCCACATGGTCTTTTTGAGGGCATCCTTGCCAATTTCTAGTTTTTATCTTCCAGGTTTGTTTTTCTGATGTAATAACAGGTGAACTCAAAGCAGTTGAGCATCTGATTTCGAAGATGTTATATTCCTCACCAGCACAAGGGATTATTCATTTTTGTGAATTCAGGCAAGGAAACAGTCCTATATAAAACTCTGGACCACTGAAAGCAATTTTAGTCCATATTGAAAGTAACTTTCCATTGTGAAGATATTTTTTATCTTGCGGGATAACCTTACATACCCAGACTGAATCAGTCTGGCTTCCCGGTCGCCTTATCGCTTATCCCTCTAAAACACATCAGTGCTGGAGCGCTGATATGTTGATAGCACTGGAAAAGGTTTGTAGGACTGTGAATAGGCTCTGTTCTAGCAACCTGTAGTGTTATGGGGCATTGAAAGGATAGCTGTAATTGGTCTACATGCGCACACACACACACTCGCTACAGGTACCCAGAAGATACCAGATGAAAGGATAGAAGAAATTGGGCTCAACACTCTCCAGCTCCAGCTCAAAGCCCTATTCACGGCCGTCTTATTGTTAGTTTCTTTCTTTTCCTAGCACCTTTTCATCTCTCCCATTTTCTTCTCCTTTTCCCTCCATCCTTCTTTTGTTTGATTTTCCCCCCGTCTCCCTCTATCCCTTTCACTTGATGCAAGATCAGAGCAGAGGATATTATGGGGTTTCTAACACCCTCTCCCTTGGCAACAGGCTCTTTCTCTCCGTGATTGACAGGCGGTGAGGTTTAGGTGCGCTAATGTAGGGCAGGCAGAGGCTTAGCTTGGAGACCAGATAGCATCGCTCACCGCCTTTAGTATGCCACGCCGGCTTTGCTCTCCTTGCACACACACACACACACAGACACCCAAGTGCACGCACACAGAGCATGGCACATTTCACTCATGGCTTGGGGCTTGTGAGGCCGTAAAAAAGGGAGAGGGTGGAGGCTCTGGGGGTTGATGGCTCATGCGTGTGTGTGTGTGTGTGTGGCTTCAGAAACACACACACACACACACACTCACTTGTAAATGTATACACACAGATAAACGTAGGCTCACACCCACAAGGAAAATCTTTGTGGAAATCACATTGCATCCCCAGGGAGGGAAGCTAGAGAAGGAAATAATATCTCTCGGGTTCTTCTCTCTCTCTCTCCCTCTCTTTCGTCCGCCCCCACCTTCCTTCCATCTTCCCCTTCTACCTCCCTTCGTCAGCCACCGTTCGGCCTGCTCACACGTGAAATTAAAGGCAGAGTCTGTCTAATCCGGCTAGGAGAGAATCTTTCTCCCCGTGGCTCAGAGGCTGAGCCAGGCAGCAAACCCCTAGAGGAAAACAGGCACTTAAACAGTAGTTAATGTGGAAGAAGATGCTAAAACCGCAGGCCAGGTTCAGCAGGACAGGAGGAGAGGAGGAGAGAGGGAAAACTCTGTGACGAGTGGAGAAGGAGAAAGAAAGGAGTGACTGAGTAGGGAGACGAGAGGGAAAATTCAATTAAAACGAAATTAGAAAGTCATGAAATTCATAGTCAAGTCCAATCTTGTCTGCAGGGGGATTGATATCTCTAATGCACACCGTGACGCAGGCTGCTTTGTTCCCGTAGGCGCAGAGGGTCTGGGCTTCACCGTGGTAACCCGAGACTCCTCGGTCCACGGGCCAGGGCCAATCCTGGTGAAGAACATCCTGCCGCGCGGCGCAGCGGTCAAAGATGGCCGTCTGCAGCCTGGAGACCGCATCCTGGAGGTAAGGCAGACCTCAGCCTGTTGATCTCCCACAGAGTAGAGAACAGTCAGTCACAGGAATGGCCTCTGTTAGCACAAACAGGAGTAGAGCTCTGTGGCACCGCTGCTGGTTAAACTGTGCATCTGCACATTTTAGGATGATCTTATCCAGAATTAAACAGCATTATGAACACACATTTCTAGATTGCAAAAATAACAGTCAGCTAATATTAATGATTGCTAAACATCTCTGTGGATCTGACTGTGATTTTGATCCCCATCGAAGGCCCAGATATTTTTTAATAAAAGTTATATTAACTTGGGGACACTGCAACTACATAGTCAATGCCTTAGACCTTTAGGGCACCAGGACGCCAGCTTCGAAAACATAGAAAACATAGGATAATCCACAGACCTCACTGTTAGCAATTTTTTGGGGGAATTGCTTTCTACCAAAGAAATAGTCCTTTTGAATTTTGTGGAGGAGACAGAAAAAAGCGTCTATGTCTGATCTGCTACAAGTGTAGTTCGATACGTGTTAGTGGAGCGCTGCCAGTGGATAATACACTCTGCTTTAATCTACTCCGGTGTGTGTGTGTGTTTTCTCTCTTGTTGTGCGCGTAGGTGAACGGAGTAGACATGACAGGCCGTAGCCAGGAGGAACTTGTGGCCATGCTGCGCAGCACCAAGCAGGGAGAGGGCGTGAGTGTGGTGGTGGCACGGCAGGAGGACATCTTCCTGCCTCGGGAACTGGTAAGGGAGTGCGAAGACACAAAAACACAGCATCCATGTCCTCAAACAGCCTGCTGAACCTCCACACATTGTCCCCTCTCTCTTCTTCTTTGGTCTGTCAGTCATTTCTGCCGCTCTTGTTCAGCATTTGTCCTCCCTGGTGGTCTTCACCTTTTCTGTCTCTTCATCCCCCTCTCTCTTTTTTCAACATTTCCCTCACATTGTGTCATTTTTTCCCTTTTTCACTCTCAAAGGAGCAAACCTCTTTATGTCGATGCCCTTTTCCCTATAAACACCACACATGGACGCACACACAGACACACCCAGAGCACGCTCCGGCCTTCCTGTCCCACTCTGGTTTGTTGACACAGCGATGCCGGAGGAAGTCACACACACAAGCCACAGCGGCCCCGCAGGAAACGTGCGAGCATGCCCGCGCATGTGGACACGCCACGGGTGTTAAGTGACCGTTTACCTGCAGCGGCTGACGGGGTCAGAGGTCAGCAGCAGGGCTGTGAAACTGACACAGTTTGACTGTGCCTCACGGGGGACATTTTATCAATAAACACACCCTTTTAAACATATATATACACACAGCCAGGTGGCCCCATGAAAGTCACCCGCTCTCTGTAAATGATGTTTTTGCCCGTGCGCTTCTATTCTCTCCCCTCTGTCCTCTGTGGTTATTCTGATTATTCCCTTTCCGTTACTTCAAAGAGCTCCAAGAAAGACGCGCAGGGCTTTGTAGTGACTGATGCATATTCACACCTAGAGTGGCTGCACACCCACTCTTGCACACAAACTCCTAAACACCTAGTCCTTGATAAAAACTTGAACACCAGTGCTCTCTCTCTCTCTCTCTCTTACACACACACAAACACACACACACACACACACACATGCGTGCACAGACGAACACATCACACAATCTTTAAACAGCCAAGCTACTGCTTCCGAAAATAGTTTGCCCTCATTAATGGCCCAGCAGTCTTGGCATAACAAGTGCACTTTGAAGAGCCTCTACAGTCTTCATCTAACACTTGCTTGTATTTGTGCATTAGAGACTTAAAGAGAAGGAGGGGGTGGGGGTGGGGGGGCAGAATGAGAGAGAGCCTTCACTCCTGTCTCTGTTGAGGCTGTTGAAGTTGTTGGTGCCCCGTGAGATCTGGCCCTTATCTCCAGCACAGTCCTCCACCTCAAAAGATGGTTTGATGTCCCCTAAGCGCACACACACACACACACACACACACACACACATACATACTCGCATATTTACAGACACACACAGACACTCTAGAGGTTCGGTGTCATTGAATTTAGCTGTGCAGACCCTCAGAAAGCGAAGCATTACATAAACACACAGATGCAGAAACTGCCACGGAGAAAAAGTGCATCATTAAAAGTAGCCAAATGAGCACACACACACACACACACACACACACACACACAAGCACATACTGTACTAGGCAACAAGCAAACCCGACAGAAGAAAGATGCGGCTACACGACTGCTTCTACGGTAAACATTTCCCCACCTTTCCAAAATCTACATCCTACTGTAAAATACAAACCAAGACAGAATTTTTCCTTTTTCTCTTTCTCTCTGTCTCCCCTCTTTCTCCTCCCTTGCCTGTTTTAATTGCCCGACTCCTTCTCCCGCTGCTCTCAAGTAGTAAATTGTTGTGGAAATTTATGTGTAGCACTAGCATGGAGCGTCTCGCAACGATTTGCTAGCACAAAAGATGTAATGATGATGGAGACGCATTAAGCCGACGTGGCCATCTGCCTCTCCCGTCATACAAAGATGCTTGTGTGTAGGTGTCTGTCTGCATGCCTGTGTGTGTCTGACTTAGTGAGGGTGCTCAGAGAATATTTATTAATGTTTTAGGGGCTGTAATACCTTGTAATACTGCCTTTATGTATTCACAGAACTATGGTCATATTTGTTAAAGTCATGGTTTAATTTGGAACATTTTGTCCAGCTGCAGACATTCACATGACACTAGATGTTTGGTTAATTTTAATAAAAAAACAATATCAGATTAGATATCTGGGACCATTTATGAGATTTGATGATATGATCAGTAAGTAACGGTTGTTTATCTGTTGGAAATCACTTTATTCCTGACTGTGCCTGCAGGTGGTGCAGTAGTAAAGACCCCCTACCTCTGTTTTATGGTTTAATCCTGAAAAGCCTCTCCTGTTTCTCACCTATCCAGCTTTTCTGTAAATGCTTATTAAGTTTATTTGCCCATGGACCAGATACAAAAAGTGTGTTTACATGTACTTATTTAACCCTGTTATTGTCTGCAACCTAAAATGTTACGATATGACCTGGTTAACACAGCTGTATTTCACCTGGATAAACCTGATTCTTTGGTCAGGATTTTGACATAGATGTGGGTATGGGCATGACAAAGACTTCAGTGAAGGTATCAGTCACGGCAGTATAGAGGGATGAAAAGAAAGATCATTACTCACAGCATTGTGTCCTTGTAGTCAGAATAATTAAACCCAACGTCTGACTAAACCTGACACCAAAATAAATAACTCCAAGGAAGTCAGCTTTCACAGCTGAACAGTAGACTATTTGTAAAATTCAGACACACTTGCTCTGTAAGGAAAAAGCGTGTGCTCCCACTACTGACCCTGCTCTCTCACAGTTTTGTTACTCCAACATAAAAATGAAAAGAAAAGAACCTCTGCGAGCTACAGCATTTTATATCACTATCACGCTCAAAAATATACCAGTCTTGCCTCAAATCATAGCAGTCGGCAGGGGAGAAATCTCATTATTGGCGTGCAAACAGGACTTTTACAGTGACCCATATCCTGCCTTCGCCATTTCTCCAACTAACCTGGTTTCTTGTGTGCATGTTAAGTGTTCAACAGGTTTGAGCACTCCAATCCCTAAAAGAACTTAAAGCATATAACTCCAAATTCTGAATTTATACTTTTATACTTATAGTCACAAGAGAACCACTGATAGCTGTGATACTTGTTGCTCTTTACACCTGTTAATACTGCAGTTAATTGTGTGTAACTGTGTAAAATCCCAGAAGAACAAATCAGGTCCTTAGGTTATTATCACTCAGTTAAAGGTTTGAAGGAAAAACCAACCAACCAAACAAACAAACAAAAAGGTCTCTGTAGAAACCAGGATGCAGTGGCAGAGGCAAAATCCAATGTTTCTAATGAAAATACAAAGAGAAGGTTTGATTCACTGATAGTTTTACAAGACTGATGCATTGCAGTGCTTTGAGCTAAATGCTAGCATCAGCATGGCAACACAATGCTAACATGTTGACATTTAGCAGGTATAACGTCTGCATGGTTTAGTGTGTTAGCATGCAGACATTTGCTAATTAGCACTGAACACAAAGTACAGCTGAGGCTTCAGTTTTGCAGGTATTTGGTCATAACTGAAATGTTGACCTGATGGTGAAGATTATTCTGAAAAGTCAGTCAGTCACCAAAGTTAATACAAGTCATCCTTGGGGGGACATGAATGTGTGCACCAAATTTCATGACAATCCGTCCAAAATTAGTCTGGATATTTCAGTCTGGGCCAAAGCCGTGGAACGACTGATCAGCCAACATTACCATCCCTAGAGCTCTGTAGCTAGCACGGCTAAAAATAAGTGATGGAGGAGGGAATCTACAACCACTGAGGCTACGTGTGCTGCACTGATATGAGTAGAAATGCTCTCAGAAATGCGCAGTAGTGCTTGACTGAGGGACACAGGGAGATTAGAGGTCAGCTCAGCTAAACAACAGGATTGAATGTTTTGCCGAAGGACACTTCAGCAGAGCAGACCCTTGCTGACACAGCAGCTTGAACCCAGGTCATCTGTCCTCACTGCACCATCCTGCTGCCAACCTACAAGATTTATACTCTCTGCCCCAACATTCATGTAGTCTTTTTTATCTCCCTTGTACAACAAGTAAAGTAGACTTTTAGAGGAACTAGCTGTACTGCTGATTGATTAGTTTCAATAGAGAAGGTATTGATGTTTCATGAGCAGCGTGTGGTTCTATGAAAGCGCTCGGCAGTGCTGGGAGGCATACTGGTCTCTTTCAGTCAAAAGACTAACAATAAAGCCTGTGAATTAGCCTCATTATTAGGATACAAAAGGACGATGATTTTCTACCCCATCTCCTGTACTCGCACACACTCTCTACATAATTAAAAAGTGATAACTTCTAATCACAGTTTCATTCCTGTCAGCATTTCTGCGTCTCCAACGCCCAGCGCTCTCATTATTTCACGGGACTTCGTTTTGTTTCAGGGCGGAGATTAGAAAGAGTTTTTATTTTATTTTTTTTTTGGGGGTGGTTCGGCGGGAGCGTGATATGTGTGTGTTTGTGAGAGGGAACGTGTGTGTCTGTAGCAGAATTATGAGTTTGCCAAGGACAGGATGGAGGGGTCACTCTGCACATGGTTGACCCTCAGTTGCCAGCAAGCCTAGGCCAGTTCACAGGAAAAGGGGGTCGTCAGGCAGAGAGTGACTTTGCTGTGTTGCTGTTGTCTCCTCAGCTTGTCCTCTCTGTCTGTCTTCTCTTTATTTGTCCTCTACCTCTCCACCTTTTTCTCTTTCTGTCAGTCTGTCTTAAAGCTGAAGCTCTTCATTCACTTCCTTCCTTTTCATTATCCTCCCTCCTCCTCCAACACACCTGCATTATCCCTCAATCAGTAATTTTACTTTCCTTTCTCTTCGATGTGAGGTAAAGGTGTAAAGCAGCGAAGAGGCAGACATTAAGGCGATTAATTGGCAGCTCCATCGTCGCCGCCGAGCGCGGCGAGATCTCATCTTAATTGAATGTCGCTCTCACCGCTAATCCCACCGCTTTGAAACCCCCCATTTAGAAATCCTCAGCAACAAAAGGCTCTGTGTGTAATCGCTGTGTATCACCCCCTCCTCACCACCCACCCTGGGGTAAGAAAAAGCTCCTTTTTGTCTCCCCATTTGGGTGTTGAAGAGGGTGGTCTCCTTGCTAAAAGCTTGTTAAAGAGCCATTGCTTAGGGCTAACAGTGGAGGGAGGAGGGGTCGCAGCGCGGAGCCAAGGGGTCTCAGCCACCCTGGGGAAGCAATCTGCCCCCAAGGAAGGGGCATTAGAGGGGACATTGGAGTGTGTGAGCGTGCCTGCGTTTGGACCACCAGTGGGGCTCAGTTGGTTGTGTAAATAGATTTAAATCAGCAGTGAAATGCAATAAATAAACATGTTCAGTTTGTGTGACTTCACATTTTCTTAACTTTCCAATATCTCGGTTTCTTTCTAGAGCCTTCAGAGCCTGCTGCGCTCTGATCTGGCCACCTTCACCTTGTGTGTTATTACAGCTAGATCACAGAGGTATTTAAAACCTCCCAGGTTGCCATCTGAGCCTTCTCAAGTGTCTCTCATGCAGGAAGTAGCGGATTGTCTTTGTAATTCCTCTGGCTTCGAGTAACAGCACTCTGAAATGCCTTGTTGATAAAAATAAGCCCTGAGTGAAAGTCTTGAAAATAGAATCCATGACTTTTGAAGGCAGCACTTAACTTGATTTATCTTGTTATCATTATATCAAGGAACTGAATGTGAGAAGGGAATGATATGCATCAAAGGTAGGGGGTCGGCTTTGACACCAGAGATCGCTGTCCGTTTGCCGTTTCATACCAACAGTCAATGTTGGTTTCATGATATTTCTCTAACCGTAACCAAGTAGTTTTTTTAAGCTTGGCGACAAAGGTTCCCTGTGTCTATAAACCTGACAAAACCTTAATCGTAGTTGTGGAAATCAGTGATTTGAATCATTTTTGTAAAGTGTTTTGTAAGGTACTGACAAAAGATGTCGCCTTGTTTCTAGTATCTGTCGGGCTCTAGTTAATAGGCACTCAGCTGTCATCTATTTTAAATCCAAAGTGAAAGCAGTGACTAAATACAGCGTGTTGGATCAGTGTTACAGTACCTCAGGATTTTCTTTCCTCTCATGCAGACGACCTTCCAGGTTTGGCTCCTTTACCTTTACTGGGTTGTGAGCTCTGACTCACACTTTGGAAGTGAGTATCCCTCCTGGCTTCAAGGCTTTAACAGGCTGTTGTTTTAATTAAGCACCTAGACGAAGCAGCACAGAGTCGTGCTGACAGAGGGAGACAGAATTTGGGGGGTTTGGGGATCGCAGCGAGGTCGAGAGTGGAGTGGAGTGGAGTGGAGTCGTGAATTTTTGCAGAATTATACTGGAGGACATATTTGACACCCACATCCTTCAACATTGTGCCAGGATGAGAGAGGAAATGTGAACATGGATTCCTGATTCAGTGGCGGATGAGGTGCCTGATGTAAGGCCCCCGCAATCCTGGTATGGGTACTCAGATCTTTAAAGCTGTGACAACCGCTATGGCGGATGTAATGTATATGCATATTCCTACAAAATTCACTTTGACGTTTTCTTACTTTGAGTGGCTGTTGTCCTGAATTTGAATGAACCTCTGAGCTACCTTTAGTCTCAACCAGAGCAAGAAGGCACACACACACCCTCTTAACCTTCCATCCCTCCTCTTTAAAGAAAAATAAGGCTTGGGAGTGAAGTGGTGTTGAGGCGCCTCCCCTCCGCAGGCCCCCTTTTCCCTGGGTGACTGAACCTGGCATGTTTTTTCTGCTCTCCATTTTGCCATCATCTAATGACAGACATTTTCCTTTTCTCTTCTGTTGCCTTTTGTCCCACCCCACACCTCCCCATCTTATTTTCGGAGCAATGCCGCTGTTGCCGCCGCCACGGTCATTTTCTTCACATTAAATAGCAGTGGGTGAGTTTGGTGGGTGGGTGAAAGATGAAGAGAGAGACCTGTAGAAAGTAGAGATGGAACGGGAGTCTGGGGAGAAGGGGGAGAGAGAGGGAGGGGAGAGGAGAGGAGAGGCGGAGAAGGGGGAGACGTACAGTAAGATTGAGAGATTAGGATGAAATGTAAAGAATGAGGAGCGAGGAGGGGGAGTGTGAACGAGAGGAGCGGGTATACCTCAGGGATGGGTTATTACTTTTAAATGCTCCTCTGCGCCTCCATCCCCTTCCCCTCCTCTTCCCCCTTTTCTTTCCTCCCCCTTCCTCCCCCACTGTGCTCCAGGAGGAGGTATGAAAAGGTTATTATGTTTCCTTTAGAAATGGCTCGCTCTCCGTCTGCGCCTTTCATCTCCAAATGGAATAACCTCTCTACAGTAGCTTTCTTCTTTTTCTCGCTACACCTTCATCTCTCTTTCCAGTATACAACACCTGCTCCTCTCCTCCTTTTTCATTTCTCTTACTCTCTTTCTTTCTTTCCCCCCCGCAGCCTTCTTCCATCTGACTCTTTAATCCGTTTCTCTTCTCCTTCCTTCTCACTCCTTTTTTTTCTTCTTCCTGGTTCTTGGTGTTGAGTATAATCAGTGTGGTGCATGTGGAGCATGCATTATCAGTCAGTGCATTAGATATGGTGCTGCTACCTCAATCGTCAGTGATCATACACAGCAGTTATTATGTAAAGTAGGTATTAGGTGTGTGTATGAACAGGCTTTTCCTGTCTGAATGGGAGCTTTTTACATAACATTTCAAGAAATGTCTGAACTTGGGTAAAAGTCTTAAATAGTCGTTTAAATTCGGTCTTCCTTCATCCTTCCTTTCCTTTTTCTGTCTTTCAGAAAGGTGAAGAGGTTGGCAGTCTGGTGTTGGAGGACGGCAGGGAGCAGCTGATGTACGAGATCCCCCTCAATGAATCGGGTTCGGCTGGCCTGGGGGTCAGCCTGAAGGGCAACAAGTCCAGAGAGACCGGAGAGGACCTGGGCATCTTCATCAAGTCCATCATCCATGGAGGGGCCGCTTACAAGGTAAAGGCTCCACATCTGTTCTCTGCACTAGGTGCCACAGGGCATCTAGCAGCCATTTTCTGGTGGCCTTTTGCATACCTCTGAGTAAAAAAACACTCAGCAATTCACCAGTGGAAATGACAGCCAAAGCTATAAAAATAAGGTCAGAAGTTGTAATAAACCAGAATTTTCCTTTAATTTTTGTCAGTTACATTATTAATTTAAGGTAACACAGTGCAGCATTTTCAAATCATTGATGGATTGTACAACTCAAGCAAGTTTCAGGGGTCTGCTGATTGATTTTCATTCTGTGCAAAATGAATGCAGAACAGTGGGAAAAATAAAACAAAGTGCATTTAAACAGCATTTCAAAGTGGACGGCAAAAATCTAAAGTATACATGGTATGATCTTTTAAGGCAAAAATACCCCAGCAGTGACTGCTTGACACCAAAGATGAAATTGTGTCCTTAAAACCCTCAACAATACATCAAACATGAGAAATGAGAAGCACTGCAGGAGCATTTTGAGAGCCACACTTCTTTCTTTATCCAGATATGTGTGAGTTTCTTCTGACATTATCTAATCAGGGTTTTTTTTGACTTATTGTTTTATCCAGAGCCACTCTACTCCAACCAAGAACTGCTTTTTGTGTGGGAAGCTTAGCAGGAGTGTTGTGGAGATTTTTCTCCCTCATTCGTCCACACTCTTTCCTCTTCTCTGATGTCCTTTTCTGTTTTATCATCTCCTCTTCCTTTGCGCTTCTCACCTCTCCATCTCATTTCCTGTCTTTCTCCGAGGCCACGACCCCTCCCTCTGCGCGCCGTCCCCCGACCTTTTGACTCCCATTGACCCCGAGTGGCCTCGTCACATCAGCGCTGCAGCCGTCTTATCTATATCACTCAGTGCTCACTTCAGGTTGTGAGTGCATCAGGAAAAAAAAACATAGTTTCAGCACTTTGGAGATTCCTCCACTTGGCCTCAATATCCCCTCACATGTCACAACTCCTCGCGCTCCTCGTTGCTGCTCCCAGATCTGAACTGCACAACGAGGAGGCACAGAGATGAGTGTGGCGTTGCAGATAAACGGCTGGTTTGGGATCAGGGCGGCCAGACAGCGGCTCCCCAAAGTGCCTTCAGAAGTAGTTTTCCGACAGCTGCCGATGCGGATAGCGCTCCGACAGAATGGCCTAGTAAGATCTCCGGCTGGCTGCGAAACAGGTTTCTGGGACAAGATACCACATAAGAAGAAAAAAGACATGAAGGAAGAGAGACGGACAGTAGCAAGGGAGGGAGGACGCCCGTTGAAAGAAGACAGCGGGTGAACGAGTGTGAAAAGGGAGGGAATCTAAGAGGGAAGAAATGAGCGGTGTCGAACAATAGAGAAATGGAAAGAGGCGGAATAAGAGGAGAAAAAGAAAATTGAAAAGTGGAGACACTCAGCAGGAACACAATACATAAGGGCGTGCATGTCTGTGTGTGTCTGCGTACAGTATGTGTGTGTGTGTGTGTGTGTCTCCTCCTCGATGTTGATGCATGCTAATGAAAAGCAGCTAACGGGCCTGATGAGACTTTGCAGTGCCAGGCCGGTACAGAGGAGGGAACCCGGGCGTCCCCTGAGTCCGACTGACACACACACATGAACACACGCAGACACATCACACAGCAGGCAAAAAAAAGGGAGGAGACGAGGAAGAGTCATGGAGAGATCTAACCTATTTCCATTAAAGAGTTTTGGCTGCTGTCGGGGCCCGGGGCCTCAATTATATAAAAAAAAATGTTCTTTGACTTTATCCCTGATCCTGTCATACGATCATTTCAAAGAGTATGCTAAAGAAAACAAATTAAATTTACATGTAGCGTGCTGCTGCTGCTGCTTACATGGAGAATGAAGATATTAATAGGCAATATCACAGACACCTGCTGATTTTGGCACAAACATCAATTTTTGATGACATCCTTGGATTTGATGTGTGTGTGTGTGTGTGTGTGTGTGTGTGTGTTGTGCCATCCCAGTCTGCGTTTGAGGTCAGCCCAGACGGTGCCTTGTTAATGAGATGGGGGTCAAAGGGCGGGGCGGACCATAATGGACCGATCATGACTCCACACACACAAAGAGAGTCTTTAGTGTTTCTCAAAGTGTCTTCATCTTTGTTGTTCTTTTTTTTTATTTTGCATTGCTTTCCTCATTTCACCCCCCACACCCCCCTTGCTCACTCATCCTCTCGCTCTCCCTCCCTCTCTCCCTCCAGGGCACTATTCTGTGTTGCCTCTCTATGAGAGGCTGCTATTTAAAACACTTAGAAGTGATTTAGTGCCCACAGAGGCTATTCCATTAGCTGCCCTATGTATTTATCATGGCTCTCCCACTCTCAGTAGATTGCTAACTCCTCAATTTTCTTGCCTTCCCCCTTCTTCCATTTTCTACTCTACTTGGTCTCTCTCTCTTTTTCTCTCTCATACACTAATTTCACACCTCTCCAAATCTCTCTTCTTCTCTATTCTCTCCTATTAAAACTTTATTAGTGGCCAGTCTTGTGTGTCTTATTTTATGTAAGAATTGCGCTCTGTACTCCTCTCTTTTTTCCACCCTAGCATTTTAATATAATTTATATTTTTGATACATTGGCACAAGTGACATTATCAAAGAAAGAAGTTCTCCAAAATGCCTCTAACACCTGTGCATTTTCCTGTGCGACTAGTTTAGATAAAATTAAATTGAAATGCGGCGTTTATTTTGAAAATCTCTATCGGTTTGATACTTCTGTATATTTTACTGATAATTCACCTCATGCTAGTTGGGTAAACTGACTTTAGGTGGTTTATTCTTTAATTGAAATAACCTCACGGTCGTCTTCTCCCAACAGGACGGTCGGTTGAGCGTGAATGACCAGATGATAGCAGTAAACGGCGAGTCGCTGCTCGGTCGCTCCAACCATGCTGCCATGGAGACGCTGAGACGCTCCATGTCGTCAGAGGGAAACGCCAGAGGCACCATCCAGCTCGTAGTGCTCCGTCCACCCAGACAGGTACAGCAGATACAACCTACATATCTGTTGATGATCAGCTGGATTGGAAATCAGACTCTTGCTATTTGGAAAAACAACATTAACAGAAGGGAATGACAGGTTTTTTACTTTTTATACAAAAAAAAGTCTCATGTCGATAAATTCAAAACCTTTAAATGTTGTCCCACTTCTTTATATCCACAGACTGTATTCCTGTTATTTACTTCAGTTCATGCTAAAATTTTCAGACTCCCAGAGTTTGGTTAGATGAATTTGGTCACATGAAACATTTAGGAATGCTTCTGCATTATGAAATCCTCTGCACAGCCTGATATGTTCAAATATTATTCATAAGTAGCTACCAGAGTTTTGACAGCGAAATCAATGACATATCATCCACATTAGGGTCATGTCTCTCCCCCGTTACGATCATTTGAGGCTCGCAGTAAAAATGCTCTACTGTACACTGTAAGCTGCTGACCTACATGCGTGTCTGCAATATGAAATCATGGTGAAGCACTTCATCATCTCTTTACAAACACGATTTAGCTGATTTTAGAGTGATACAGATGGCGCTCTCTTTTTCTATTCACAGTTTTCAAAGAGACCTCAGCCCAGTTATTGTAGTGAAGATTTACAACGCTGTTTCTGCCTCAATGTAAACACAGCTGGATAAAAATAATGAAAACATCAAAATAAAGGCTCCCTTTGTGACAGTGACTGTCATGCTGTATGACTTGTTTGAGTGTTATGTTTATAGCTTGTGCTTAATCTATATGCTGTCAGTTTTCTTGCATAAAACTAAAGTGGATGAGTAGGAGATTTAAGATTAAGTTGGCACTTTATCAGGAAGAAGCGGTTAACAGTTCAGTTTCTTATTCAGGAGCCCTTTGATAAGTCATGTTAACTGACACAACAATGGCTGTTGCAAAGGATGAAAACAGTTGAGCCACTCAGAAAACAACTGCAAAGTCACTGTAACCACTTGTTCATTTCCAAGACAGTTTATTAGTTTTTTTTTCTCCAAATTATTTGACGTCTTTTTCCTACAGGCGGGCAGTGCCAGCCCTGCACCAAGCACACCTACAAATGGGTCCGCCACCCATCAACCGAACACCCAAACGGGCTCCAGCAATCAGGTACGAGTGGGTGACGCCTTCCACCAGCAGCAGCCGCCTCCGCCTCGCCGCTCCTCCTCGCTCCTCCCCACACTGAGGAGGCGAGCGACAGAGCCGCTGCCTCACAGCCACAGGCAGCGTTACACACAGAGGCCAGGGGAGACGCACACCAGATACACCTATGGTTTTAACCAAAGGGAGAGGTGTAGCGGTTACACATTTGGCTTCACACAAAGGGATGTTGAGTACAGTGATGATGAAGGGGGGTACGCACAAAATGATGTGTGCAGACCAGCTACGAGGTACGAATTTGGGTTTGTCCCTCACAGCCAGACACTGAGCAGCTTCAACAGACCCGCAGGGGGAAACTTAAACAGGGAAAGCTACGATTATGGATACACACATGGACATGCACGCAGCCGAACGCCTGCAGACATGCAGAGACACACCACACTCGATAACACACACAGCTACGCGTTCAGTGACGCTCAGGGCAACACACACGGCCGCAAGTCCAGGCACGCACGCAGCCGCACACTGGACGCCATCCACAGACAAGACGGCTCTCAGGGTAACAGTTACACAGAAAACATCAGAGCGATGGCAGGGCAGATGTACGGAGACCCGCCCACTCACGGCAGGATCCCCAACCACAGTCCGAACAGAAACACACACAGATCTGCAGACAGATACGTAGACGCACACTCTGACGCACACTCGCACAACTACGCACACAACCGGGCTCTCACCAGACACCACCACCTCCACTTCTCTGGTGGACTCTGACAGAGTGTGTGTGTGTGTGTGTGTGTGTGTGCGCGCGCGCACATGTGTGTGTGACTGAGTGTATAAGCAGGCTACATTGCAAAAGGGGTGCAAGTGACATTTGGGCTGCAAATTAAGAACATTGTTGAGCTCTTGCTGGTGGTTCAAAGAGCACATTTGTAATCATAAAATAAAAAAATGGGGTTAAACCAAAAAGACTCAAGTAAAAGAACAGTGCAAGAAGTTTCTGCACTTAATATCTTAGAATGCTTAACAATTTAAATCCCTGTAAAATCATGAATGATGTTATATTTTGAATGAAATTATGGAGAAAATGTCACTTTTATCTCTTGTGCACCAAATCCTTGATGTGTAAACAGTAAGTTTTTAGTGATCGATGGTGTGGAAGCATATTAATCTGGCTGAAAGCTTTTCCCTTTGCCAACACCACTAACTGTCACAGCTTTAACTTTTCGCTCTCTTTTTAAAATATTACCCATAAACTAAATTCTTCACTGTGTACGGCCTCCTTTCCGTCACATTGGTTTTAACTCACTAAAATTAGCTGGAACTCTGATTATGTTTTCACAGTTTCTCTTCAAACCACTGGGTTGTCTACAGACTGTAAAGGCTTAATCTGCTCTTTCCTGTTTTGTCTATTTGTATAAAGTTTTAAATTAACTTTTCCCTTCATTTAAAGGAATGTACTCTTGCTTTTCGGTCTCACCTGCCTGTTTCTCCTCTGTTAAATAAAGCTAATCTGAAGCCTCCTGCATGCCTGTCTGTTTGTCTCTCTGTTGGGTTTCCGGCAGCTGCCTTCTCCTTTGCTTCTCTCCCTGTTTATTAAATGATATGTGGGTCCCTGTTCCCTCTGTTTTGGCCTCAGTCTCTTTTCTTTTTCTGCATTTTCTTTATCCTTTGTCACTCACTCCAAGCAGAAACCAGGACATGTCTCTTAAAAGTTAAACAACTGAAAATTCCCACTGGATAAACATTAAGATCACGATTCATTCTTTAGACCTAAACATACCAAAATTGTAAATTAATAGTCACACATTCACAGCCATATAGGGTATAATGAACATATTACAGGAATACCTAATGAAACCTGACACAAGAGTAGAGTCAGTATTCATGAATGCTCCATATAGCTGTGAACACACTTTCAGACGTGATAAATGTGTTAAAAATCAGACTGCATGGAATGTGTTAACCTTTGCTTATTTTTACCTCTTTCTCTTTTGTGTGTTGAAGTGCTGTTGTAAAAAAAAAAAAAAAAACCAGTTTGCATGAACTTCCCCCCCAAAAACATTCTCCTGACTTTGCAGTGGCAGTTACTTTATTCCCTGGTGGTAAACGTGTGAGCAACATTAGAGTCAATCACAAAGTCACACAAGAAGTTGTGTTTGACTAACGCTTGAAAAGCAGCACAAATTCCTGGATGGACGGACTGATGAAGATATCAAGCATGACAGATGGTGAAAAATAGCTGTATCTTAGTTAAGTCTGTCTATTCAGCTCCATGCTGAACCATGACTGATTATTTCAAAAGCTCATAATGATGTTTCACAGCAGTTAAAGCAGATTCATACGGATAAAGTGTGTGTGTGTATGTGTGAAAGAGAAGGAGTAACAACGGGAGGGTTTGTGGGTTGACTGCCGTTGACCTGCCCATTGTGGCATTTACATCTCATCCACGCCATACTCCTATTAGAGTGTGTGTGGGTGTGTGTGTGTGTGTTTTAGTCATCCAAGCCTGCAGATAAATGCTATCAAACCCAGTTCAAAGTTCAGTATATATCTGCATAGTCCACCTCCTGTCATCACTAAACAGCCAGTCTGGTGACACCGTGGGGCAGCGTGATAAAACGCTTCCTGAGCCCCTCAGCGTCCCTCCTTTCTCTCACTGTCTCTGTCTGGAGCTTGATTTCCATTAGGAGATCCATAATGTCAGTAAATTTCCATCTAAGTTTTTTTTAGCCATGCTAGAGGTGTGGCTTTAGGGATGGCAGTGTCAAGTCAGTTGGTCTGTCCACCACGTTGGTCCAGACTGAAATATCTCAGATGAATTTCTTTAGGATGAAAAGTAATAAAACGTTTCCTCTAGCTCCATCATCAGGTCAACATTTTCATTTATCCAATACTTTGGTTTGTGAACAAAAAGCTGCAAAACTGACACTCCCATCAGCCTCAGCTGTACTTTGTGTTCAGTGCTAAAACTAATTAGCATGCTAACACACTAAACTGGTGGTAAACATCAGTATGTTGACACTGGGGGCATGTTAGCATGCTGTCTTTAGCATTTAGCTCAAAGTGCAGCCTCACAGAGCAGCTAGCAAGGCTGTAGAGTCTTGTCTTGCTTCAATATATTTGATTAGAAAAGTTTAATGGAAATGACATAATTGCTGCTCTAATGCATGCTATGCTGTATGATTAGTAGTTGGTGTATTTAGCTATTGCTTGGTATATGTTTTTGTATTTGTTTTGGAAGAGAGCTTAACATCTGGCCATGATTAGCTAACACTAAAGACTGAACAACTTGCCCCATATCAACCAATTCTTGAAAGAATGCTTCCTTTTTTCTGATAGATGTGATTTGATTTTCTTTTCGCAGACAAGAAGCCTTTTCATTTGCTTCATGTGATGGAAAGTCACATTTTATTCTTGGCAAACGTTTAAAACAATTTCACAGACTGTGCTGGGAAATCAGATGATGACAGCTTGTCTCTCTTTTTGTCGTTCTCCCTCGTTTTCTCACTCTTGGTCATACTGGCAGATTTTCCACTGCCACAATAACATCCCTAATAAAACATAAATGGAGCGCTAAACCGAAATGATTGTAACGTATGTAAACTTTATTTGTATAGCACCTTTCATTCAGGTCATTGTACCTAACAGGTGACTAACAAACTAATACGACTAGAATAATACAGTGGAAAGAAACAGTAAAACAATGGGAGACTCATGCACAGCAAAACAAATATAGAGATATAAATAATATTAGAAATAGATATTAAAATCAAAGACAAAGAGAAAAAAACAACACAATTTTCTGTGTTTGTTGCTGTTTTGCTCTCCATCCTGAGCCGAGTGATTTGTGGGTGGGGTGGGTGACACAGTAGGGTGAGGCAGGGCTAAGCCTCTCAGAAGCCTATTGTATGCAGCTGTAGGTTGGGGCTGGCTGGATTGATGGATCCCCCCCCCCCCCCCCCCTGTTTACTTATTGTTGTGGGATTAAGATATCTGACTGCCTGTCTGCCAGGCTGCTTCAAAAGCCTGGGGCGAGTCGTCAGTTTGTGGAGGCTGAGGGAGGGAGGGATGGATGGATGGATGGATGGATGGATGGATGTGATTTATGTGGCATTTGCTGAAGAGCTGTCAGAAGTTTGTTTGCAAATGCATACGACACACATATATGAGCTCAGTGAATGACAGCTATGATATAGTGACATATTAACATGTATGGGAGGTACTAATGACACCCCAGGGACTCCATGACATTGTGAATACACCCCACCCAATGCTTTTATATGACGAAGATATTGGAACACCTTTCATTATTGTACACTAAGGATTATTATTACATATTAGGAGTGTGTGTGTGTGTGTGTCTGTTTTTGCTTGTTATGTGTGTGTGTGACAGCTGTAGCTCCCATCTCTTTGACCAGAAAAGGCTTCTTTCATCCTCCACCAGCATCGGCACCAACACCAACAGTCCCTATCTCCATCTGTGGGCTGGGGGTCCTTTGTAGTGCTGGATGGCTGTTCGATAACATGTCTGTCAGTGCTCTCAGGATTATCTTAATTACTGTGTTTCCAATTGTGCACATGAAGAGAATCACCATTTTTTTTGAAGTTAGTGTTTAAACCAGTTTTCAAAAGGACTGCCAAAGGCGCATATATATATATATATATATATATATATATATATATATATATATATATATATATATATATATATATATATATATATATATATATATATGCCTTTGGCAGAGAGAGAGAGAGATCCTTTTCTTGTAATCATTTTATTCTTGAAATGCACATTCCACAATAAGATATTTACTTCTTTCTTGAAGAAAGATTTAGATTTCACATCTTAAAATTGTCAACTTCCTCCATTAAAGGTAAAAACACAACAAGATAATAACAAAATAGTAGTCAGATACAGTGCTGTATGTGCAATGGCTGACTTGTGCATTCTCCTACTAAATGTCTAGCTGCCGTTAAGCAAAGGGAACTTTTTTGTCTGAATGGATTACAAATTTCTTTCTCAGTTATGATCAACTTGACTATCTTCTGATATTTTATTCATCACCCACGCTACGTGTCTATTCAAAATCCTCAGAGGATTGCTCTAAATCTGCTCCTACTTCTTCAAAGCTCTGTTCCCATATCACCATCTGAGGTGAATCGTAATTGATTGGTTGCAAGATGTGACTATAATACTACAAATCTAATGTAAAATTCTCGTTTTGTTGTAGAGTAGATGTATGTTGGACTAAACTGCAATTGCTCTCTCCACAAGAAAAGTCAAGATTTTCTTTTTTTTTGCTTTCATCAGAAGTAAATCTACCTGTAATATTAATGCAGAATAGATCCAGGATACGTAATGAAAGTCTTCAATAGTGGCTAATACAGAACTGTAGATTAGACAGTTTTTCATAAGCATTGTAGCAGCCACTCAGTAACTATTTCCCCTGAAATACTGCGGTACAAGATGTCTCTTTTTGTCCTGTGTCTTCGTGTTGGTCATTATTAAGAAAATAAATAAACACATGAGATGCAGTAAAGTGCAGCATGACATGTCACCAGAAATGGAAATCATACATTTGATTCTTTTTAAAAGATTCTACTTTTAATGAAAACTTCTGCTAGCTGATATTTTGTGCTAGTATGACAAAAAAAAAAAAAATTAGATTTGTTCTGTATAGACCAGCAGTGGACAACATTGGCTGATATGCGATAAACAAAAGAAATAAAACAGACATTAGTCCAATTCTACTGGGTAATAAAATAAATCTACATCATCAATTTTTCATAAATTCATTTTTGGCTTGGATTTGGCCCCCGATTTTTGCATATGAGCCCTTAATAACCATTTCTGTCATCTCTCTTCATCTCTTTCTTTGTTGACAGGAGCTTAGGGGCCACAATGCATACCAGGGGCCCTCAGGACCCTCTAGACATCCAAACACAGAGCCCGCCATGAACGATGCAAGTCGCACTCCAGTGAGGACCAACAACAACGCGTACAGCAACTCTGGAAGTGGTGGGCACACACTCGACACGTCACGCTGTGCACAATATTTGTCCATTTGAACTGTCAGATAGTCAACATTAGGCCCGGAGTGTTTGTGTACTCCCGTTATCTGCGACTGAGTGTGTACACACTGTATGTTTGTCAGCTTATATGTGTGTGTGTGTGTGTGTTTGCCATCACTGCTCGGCATGACACCCAGCCAACGCTCTTGACGTTGTTGTGCTTTTTTTTTTTTTGGAGCAGCCATCCTAAGCATCTTATAGCACTGCATTACAAAATTGTCCAAGCTCCGTCTTTATATCTCTTTTCACTCTCGCCGCTGCATATTTATAGCGGGAGAAAGGGAAGTCATTAACTATGTTTTTCCCGAATGTGACGCTTGCTTTTCATGTGCAAAAGATCTGACCTTGGAATCATTACGCTGATGAAACGCCTTCTAAGTGGGCCCGATTTGCATACAGGGTATTGTGCAGCATGCGTGCTATCGTGTTAAAAAAAAAGACAAAAAAAAAAGACTAACAAACTGTTTTGAATTCATTCTTTGTCTCTGTCCCTCGTCTCCCCCTCCCTCACCCCCTGGGACGCAGGGAGCTGGAGTTGCTTTTGTCACTGAGACTCTGTCAGCTCTCCATCAGACTGGATCTGCAGTACAGTTACAGTCATTTTTGTAAGGAGGGGGGGATTTCAACACAAAGGCTTTACAGTGAGGAAAAATGCTCTCCTGGGGTTTACAGTTTATGGAAATGTTGTAGGAAGAGTTTGCAAGGAAGTTAGAATAAGGCTTTTGTATGGAAATGATGATTTAGTTTGTGTTTTGGTTTTGTTTGAATATGCATTGTGTATGAAGTGTTTATTTCTGTGGGTTTTGTGTTACGCTTTCTAAATGTCTGACCTTGCTGAGCTCTGTATTGATCCTCAAATGAAGGACACACTGGCTTTCATTGTGTCTGCTGTTTAAATATCCCCGTGTGTGCAGTGTCTTGTCACAACTGATTAATATAGATAATGAACAATATTTAGAAATACAAAACATTTAAGACTGGATGTCAAAGTGTACACACACTTTCAGTATTTATTTAGCTTTTATTGCCTTCTGGACTGATATTAGAGTGAATTCAGGCAGCTTTACTTTTGATATTGTAGCCAGCAAAATCAAGGTAAAAGCAAAAAACCAAAAAAACCCAAAAACGGAAAATGTGTTAAAATTAACAAAAAAGTAAACACCCTGTCTGTTTTCTTTGATTCCACCCTGACAAACAAAATCAGTGTTTTTCTTGCCTGCTGAATTGTTGCGTTTCTCCTCAGCTCCATATCCCGCTGCGACCGCCAATGGCAGCTACGGTCACTACGGCAACGACGATGAGGAGCTGGAGGAAGGCTTCCCCCTGCCACCCTCTCCCGGTGCTGTGAAGGAAATGAATAGAGACTTACCACTGACTCCCCCACGCCAGAGGTACCTCCATCATACACACACACACAATGTACAGTACACCACACAATCAGCACTCTATTAAACTGCACACAGGGCCAGAGTTATTATATTCTAATGACACTCTTAATATGGGCCGCTGTGTTATGAGATAAAGAAGAGCCATTACAATAAATATTACAACTCTCATATGCATTATTTAGACTATACTGTCTAATTGCAATAGCCTATTTGCATTGTGCATAAGTAATTATGGTGATAGCATAATAGAGTAAATTCTGTAGGAGTTTGAAGGCTTAGAAAGAGCTATGATACTTCTGTTAATGTCCTGCTGCACAGCCCGCCGTCACACTGACAGCAGCAGGACTCTTTACACAGCAGTGTGTTCGGTTTTTAAACTTTTCTAAAAAATGAATGGCTTAACTCCGAAACAGCTGATTTTATGAAGTTTTAAACACAGCATTCACTGTCATCAGTAGGCCTCACCTTTGTTTTGTGGTAAAAATCTTGTGCCAGAATAATATGAAGGTAGAGAAGCAGTTCAGACGGAGTATACTGGCCCCTTGAAGAATCCTCATCCTCAGTGTCACGGCATCATATGAACTGTAAAACACACCCCATTCAAAGAGAGTTAGTGCAGTCACTGAAATCCCCATAATTTAGGGTCTTCTGCGGAAACTACTGAATGAGTTGGCTGCAAGACCATAAGAGTAAGAGTGTGTTTTGCAAGATTCTGTCATCAGAGTATGTTTGGAAATGTGCAATGTGTGTGTAGTGTATCTCATGTGGTCAGAGTCAGAATCTGGCATCAATATACTTGTTTCCCTCTAAGTTTAATGGAGACAGTGCATGCTATTGTTGTACTGAATCATGCCATCTGGAGTAGAGGAAATTGAATGATCTGTTGTCTGTGCGTGAATTTTAAATTGAATTTACTCTTACTTGTTTGGGTGATGTAAGCAACAAGTCTCTAAAGGACTGTTTTACCCCTGGGTGCTCCGGTTCAATATTGTCAATATTGTTGTCGTTGTTTTGCAGCGAGTTTCAGAAGCAGCCCCACGCGGCTGCAGCTCCCCATGCAGACAGCCAACTGATCAAGGACGAGGACAACGTACCTCGCAACAGAGCGTCCAAGAGCATGGACCTTGGTGAGTGTACACACACACACACACGCCCAAACCCTTTCATCAGTACAAGAAGCTGTTGTTTTCCTCAGTGTACAATTGAACGTATGTTGTCTCAACCATCACAAACCGGCCAAACATGCCTAATAATGGGCCCAGACTAGACACACACAACCACAGCCACGATCACATGCTTCTTATCAGTCCATTTCTTTGTTGTGATACGTAGCCCTCCCCTATTATCCCCGGCCATAGGGGATTTGACCTCCTGAACCCATAAACCCAGGGGCTTTCCAACGGACTGGGTGAACACGTCGTCTGGTGTGTGTGTGTGTGTACACGTCTGTTTGTGTCCCTTCTATTTGTGTGTGAATGAAAGGCGTGAGGTTTCCAATCTCACAGCTTGCTGTGTTTGTGTGTGTGTGTAGAAGTCAAGAACGAAGGGGCTTATTTCCTCATATTAACCCGAGCTGACCCCTCCTTCCCTCCTCTCCTCTTTTTCTGTCTGTCTCTCCAACCTTCTCATCTTTCTTTATCTCTTACTTTTCTCTTTTTGTTACTTTCCTTCAGTTTTTTTGTGATACCTGGCTATTGGGACATGATCAGTGCTCTTTCTTTCTGTCTTCCCCCACCTCTCTTTTTATGTCTATATCCCAGCATTCCCTCCATCTTTGTTTATCTCCTTTTTTTTTCCTTTCAGCACTTTCTTTCTCAGCTGAAAGCCAATGAGTTCATTGCTCTTGCTCTCTCCTATCTATCTGTCTTTCTTCTCAGCCTCTCCCTGATTTCCAATCGCGGTTCATTAGGTTCAGTGGATTGGCTTTCTTCCTGCAGCACACGCCTCTGCCACCCAAGCTGATTGGCTTTCATTATGGACTTTGTGGTCTGCACACGCGGCCGCGCACACACAAACACACACTCTCTCTGCTCTATCCCACTGAGGACCCACTCCAATACCCACCGCTATCTGTCTCCCCTCTCTGGCTTCTATCTCCATCTCTGGCCTTCCTCCATTTCAATCTGTTTTTTTTTTTCCTTTTTTGTGTTATCTCTCTGCTTCTATTCATCCCTTCCCTCTCCAAAGTGCTCAGGGCTGAAACAAGGTAGTTAGCAGAGCTCTGTGTGTGTATGAGAGTGGGTGTGTGTACATGTGTAAAGATGGCAGGAGCTCTGAACACATACGGGACCTCAGATGCTGACCCCGTCTACACGTTTTGTATTTAAAGAGCCAAATGCTTTTTTTCCCCTCTCGAGTTTCCCACACGTCAGCCTTTGCTTTAGCCGCAACCACAGGGCAGGTTAGCTTTTATTAAACACCACTTGACAGAAAGAGGTGAGCTTCTTTTATTGACCCAGCAAATAGTCTGTTGACTCAGAGCTTCCGCACACACACAGAAATCCTGACACACACCGGCTGCCCGTGCCGATATGAATAGTCGAGTCACTGACACTATAGCTGTACCGAACCAAACCAAAGGGATGTGGATTTGGCTCTTAAAATGAGGAATCTGTTTTTTCTACTGCCCCTCAAGTGCCTGAAAGCACCACAACGAAGGGTTTTCGCTCTGCTTTGCATTCTTTTGCAGCTATAACATAAACAAAAAATAAAAGCAAGTCTGACAGTAAGTCTACAAGTAGATTTTTTTTCTGAAGAAGCAATAATGGAAACTAATACATTTATCAGGCTAAAAAGCTATGGTCTGCTTTGGAAAATAATCTGTTTAGATTGGCTTTAAGATGCTCAAAGTGCACTGAAACATCAGACCTTGTAGGAGATGTGTAGCCTATGGACTGCACTTTGAAATCTAAGTTGTCTGGTCGCACAGTGACTCAGGTTGAATTAAATAAATTCAGCTGACAGACTTAGATTTAACTGAGGCTCTTTAAAACATAAGTGGAGTCATTGAATATAAGGGAGCAGTCCTACCTGGCATCCACTGAACTTCATGCCATTCATGCACTGACCCTCTTGCTCAGTTGGAAACAAACATGTTATTTTTGCGTTGACCTGTAACTAATGCACAACGCCGTCCTCACTGCAACAAGGTCTTCAAATGCATCTTTCTGTCGAGTTTAACCTGTCCTGGTTGATTTGGCGACGCTCGTGGTTACCGTGGTAACAGCAAACACTTGTTGAGCAGCTACTTTGTGCAGCCTGTCGCCTGAAACTCTCCATCTAACAGCTCACTCTGGCTGCTCCAATCACAAATACATTGTGTTTCCTGTGGCTTCTTCATAACAAAAGCCACCCCGCTTTTTTTTGCCAGCTGATTGGTTGATTGTTTGCTTTTAATGTGAAGCAGTAACTTAATACAGCTCTGACACAGTGTGACACAGAGAGTGAACAGTAAATGGTGAGGCTGCTATCAATTAGATCAAATTGCGCTTCCTCATGCATAGGAAGGCAATCTGAATCCGCAGGAATGGCGGACTCCATTAGACTACTATTTAGAGAGTTAATTACTGAATGTAAATACAATGAATGGCTATTGCTGAAACATTTCCAACTATAAACAGTATCAAAAATGGGGTTTGATTTCATAAAGATCTTAAGGATTATAACTTTAAGAAGACAATGAAACGAATGAAGGATCAATCAAAGTTTGGACAAATAGGTCTATTTTAAAATAGCTGGCATGGAGGTGCAGCATTGTGCCAGGTAGTGAAACAATCCACTCAGCAGTGTCAGAAGTATTTTGTGTGCAATAGACGTACAGTAAGGATCCTTAAAAGAGCAAATAGATAGTAGGCCTAATAGTCCGACAGTCCTCAAAGCACATAGGCTTTCATACTGTCAGAGGCCAAGAGGTCAAATCTGGATGTGAAGCCAAAACCCATGAAAACAGATCCAACAGTTCCACCACACACACAGCTACACTGACTCTCTCTGTGTCTCATTATCTCTCTGCCTCTCTCTCAGTTGCTCGCTGTGTCTGTCTCACCACGTCTCTCAACCTCTCTTGATCCATCTGTCTCTGAATCTCTCTCTGTTTCCTCACCCTGTCTCTTTTACAGTTCCTGTCTTCCCTGCCCCTTTTCTCTTTTCCTCAACTTTCTTGCAACTTTTGTCTGTCCCTTGCCCTCCCTTCTTGTCTTTGATGCACCCTGTCTGTCTGTCTGTCTGTCTGTCTGTCTGTCTTTTGCAGTCCTACTTTCTCTCTTTCAGGAACTCCTCTTCTCTTTCTTTGTCAGGTTTTGTATTACTGTCTCACTCTGTCCTGCACTTTCCCTACCTCACTTCCAAATACATGATCTGCCCAACAAAATGCAGTAGCACCATGCTTCTGCAGGATTGTATAAATAACATTATGTAGTTATATTATCCGGTAATAGAGCACACACATATATAACACAATAAGGAAGCTGACTGGAGGTTAAAAGAGGATTTCTACATTTTTAGCCTTCCACAGGAGACAAATTTGGCTGCTGGCCATGCAGACTTTTATCTTTATTCTACAGAAAAGGTAGCTTTTCATTATCTGGCAGGGTCATGTGGCCTGGAATTTTTTTTTTTTTCCAAACTTTGAAAGTATTGAATTTAAAATGTATTTTATCTGGCACATGTGCACAAGAAAGGTGTTTCTATTTCTCTGTCTTGGTTGCTACAGTTGTTTCTTTGCAGGGTTTTATGAAGCAACCTCTTTTGATTTCAGGTTTGCTCTCACTGATTGTGTTTTTCTGACACACCCCATCACCCTGCATCTGTCACTTCTTGCTCCATCCATCTCCCCACTGTTTATCACTGTTTCGGTCTCCCTCTGTCTTCTTCAATATTCTCCCCTCCTCTCATTTTTCATCTCTCCCTCACCCATCTTGTCCCCCTCGGGAAAATTGACCTCATAAAAAATGAAAAGGATTATTTAAGAGAAATAGCAGCGTAATGAAAACCTATTATTGTGTCCCATGGCGCACCGCCTGTGGTGGCTGCTGCTGGCCGACCACAATCCTGTTTAGTTAGATTAGGTGGTGGGTGGGGTGTTGTTGGGGGTTTCTTCTTGTTTTCCTTTTCCTCCCGTTATTATCTCCCTATTGTCTCACCTCTGTCTGTTCTCATTTTCTCTCCCAATCACAATATCTTTCTTTCTTCTGGTTTTCTTATATTTCTGCTTCTTTTTCATTTCCTCTTTCGTTCTGTCTCATTTTGTCCCTCACTCGTCCTCCTCTGTCTGATACTTCTGCAGGGAGTCATTTACAGCATGTGCCAGCACCAGTAGATGCCATTATAACCATTTACAAAGCAACACAAAGCTGCTCTATAGTTCTGTATGTGTGGCACGTAATAATACAAGCTATTTACAGTGTGTTTTTGTCTGGTTTTCTTTGTGTTCTAGTGGCTGATGAGAGCAACATGGGATCACTGGTCGGGCAGGGGAATGGTAAGTGTTTGATATAATCTAAACACACATGCATACTCAGAGAACAACACTCTCCTGTTTTGTTTTTGACCCACAAATCTGCCACATTTCTCTTTTTCTCTCCGTCATTGTCTTGCACAGGATAATAGTCCATCCACACACAAAAATAAGTTAACCTGCTGTGTAAAGATTCTCATTTGTACAGATTTCTGCACATGTAAGCCAAGACAAATTTCTGCCTTTTGCACGCAAAGGTAGACAAAGTATTTCTGTTTTCTCTGTTTTTTTTTCTTAACTATTCTCAAACATTTCTAAATTCCTCCCTCTCCTTTGCCTCCACCCTCCCTCCACTCCCCGGCTGACAAAGTTGAGTTGTGAAGCACTTAGTGTCTGAGCTCTCGCTGCTTTATAGCCGTCCAGGTCAGCAGGCCCACAGTGCTCAATCCTCACCCAGCTGACAACAGCCGCATTGCATTACAAACGACTTCCGCTTCGGTTATTTTCTCCGCACTCAGTTCCACCTCGTTTTATTTGAGAAACGTCTGGTTAAAGGTAAAATATAAAATCAGTTTTACTGTTTTCTTTTACTGAGTGACATCTAGTTCACTCTCAAGAGTTGAAGTACTTTATGTTTCTGACTGCGGGAACAACTGTTCATTTGGAATTATCCCTGTCTAAAGCCCCTTTCAGACATGTTCCTTGTTACGCAAATCTGATGGCAATTTAACACGTCAGACTCATGTGCCGAGACACTTTTACATAAAAGTCCTGATGGCAATCTGACAAGGTCAGACCTAGTAACGTTTCTGTACAACTTACAGCACTGCACAAGTCTGACTAATGTAAATGCCACAGCAGCACAAGGTTAATTACAGAGAGAAAGATCAAATGCACGTCTTGTTTGCCTTATTAAGAGCACTGTAATGCAGTTATCACTACATTATCTCTATGCACAAAGAAAAGATCAGTTTAATAAACCACAAAACACCGTGAAGGAACTAATTTTAAGTTGCTGAGATTCTTCTGTCAGATCAGTCTATGAAAATGATCATCCTCATCAGAACCAGGCAGAACCACAGTAATAATCAGACCAGCACTCCTTCTCTATATTTTTAATTTTCATTCATCCAACTCTATGTATGAATGAGAGAGAGAAGTGAGCAGAATCCCAACGTCTTGTCATTCCTTGCTTGTCAGACGTTATAAAACAGGCAGCAGCATTTGCTATCTAATGGTATTAAATGATGAAATTGATGAGAAAATGTATCAGGGGTTACACTGTGAGCCTCACGCTCATGATGATCAGTAATTAAGGCTTCAACGGCAAAATAAGCTTTAAAATCCATCAGCGCTGCAGCCTGTGAGAACACTTTTCTTCCTCGATATAATCACTTTTTAACTCACCGCTGTTCTCCAGCAACGCTCCCTCTAGTGCACCAGGTGCCAAAGATTCTGTAAAAGTCATGTCTGAATAAAGCTGCAAGGAATATTTATGTATGAGTAAAAAGCCATCACTTTAACAGATAGATGAACCCAGCAATGTTGCATATTCCATGTCTGAAAATGGCTTTAAAGTGGGTCCCCTTCCTATATTCAGACTTCAGAAACAGGAAATATATAGAAAAAAGGCATCCCGGTGGAACCCACACTGGTGCAGAAACACTACAGCAAAGAGATCTTAGCACCAAAGATGGTGAAAAAATATCAGTTTTAGCTGATTGCCTCTTTATCACGTGTGACCTAATCCACAGGGAGTATCTTAGTTTCATCAGGTATGATGGGTCTTGATTTGCATTATATTGTTTGTATATAAGAGAAATAATGGACTTTAGAAAAGCCAGTGGTGAGGGTTTGACACTGAGAAAATAGACAACAATGTAACATTGGTTGCAAAGTTATTGTGGCGTGTACATGCCGGTTCCAGGGCTGAATGTAGGAGCAGATAGGGCAGCAGTGAGTCAGACATAAATGCTCCAGCATGGCTTCAAACACTGGAAAGACGGTATGAATATTATTCAGAGTGTTGCTGACAGAGAGCGTGCACGCTCGGTTGACCATCTCTAGTTGGCCTGCAGAAGTCATGATTTTAATTGTGTGGGGTTCAGCAGTGTAGATACCTTGCATCTCATTTAGCACCCACTGTATTTTAATACGGCAACAAGGCTCGTGTAAGAAAAGAATCATGACCAGCATTTTAGTTCTGACGCCGGGAGACAGGCCTGGCTTCCCTCCTCTGTTACACACACACACACACACACACACACACACACACACACACACACGTACACCGATCTCTTAAATCCACCTGCAGCAGCCAACTAAGCCTGTTGCCGGTGGAATACAAATGGCCCGAGCACCGTTGCTGACCTCAAATCCCCCACACTCAGCATTCCCACAAGTGGCTTCGCCTCCACCCTCTCCCTGATACCCCACTCCTCCCCTCTCCTCTCCCGCTATGATTTTCCTGGAATTTCTGATCAGCGGCCATAACCCTCATGGCCCATGACAAATAAAGCGATCCATTTCTCCACTGCAGCATTCCTTTCTTCTTGTTTCTTTTTTTTCCTATCTCCTCTCCTGTTGACGTCTTAGCTAATGCGTATTGACAGGGCTTTTGTGTGTTTTTCATTTTTGCTGACGCAGTGTATTTTCCTAGCTTCCTGCGCTACACCACCCCCTACCCCACCCTCCTTCCTAAATGGCCTCAGTGTTTTTTTATGGGCTTTGACATATTTCATTAGGCGGATGGTCTTAAGAGGCCTGCCTGGCTTCTTTAATCTGGCTAAAACCCTTTTTCTCTCTGGCTAGAGTCGCTGTGAGGAGTGCTTCACTCCTCTAACTCTCTCTCTCTTTCCTCTCGCTCCATCTTTCTCTCTGTCACTTACTCACGCTGTCCCGCTCCCCCCCTCCTCTCTCTCTTTCTTCTCTCTTGATTCTCCAGTCTTAGGAGTCTCCATCTTCAATAGAGCTCTTAGTTTTTTTTTTTCTTTTTTCGCTTTCATCTTTGCTACCACTCTCGTTCTTTCCCGTTTCTTCCCAATCGCTTCTCTCTTGATTATTCTCTGTCTCCTGCTCTTTGTCGCCAGGCTCATCCCCATTTTTAGTATCCTCTCAATCCCAAACCTTCATCTCTCTTTCTTCTTTTCTCTCCCTCCTTCTCTCCTACAGCCGATTCCCTCTTTATGATCACTTCTATTCTTTTTCTCTCAACAGGCTTATCCTTTTTTTATTCACTCTCTCTCTGTTATCTTCAGTCCTCTCTCTCTCTGTCTCTCTCTCTCTTTCTCCATCATCTGCAGCTGTATCTGTTCCAGCCTTATGTGATTATGGTGAACATGCTGCAGTCCCAGAGTTTCCTCTTCCAAGTCGGGACCCGGCCCAGCATCTCCTACCACTACTGTGTGTGTGTGTGTGTGTGTGTGTGTGCTTGTGTGTGTGTGGGCGTGTGTGTGCGAACACCCCGCAGACAGCCAGAAGAGTAATGGACAGATATCCCTTCATTCATCCCTCTATTTCTCTCCCTAAGAGTCTAACATCTCCCCTGGCAGCAGGCTGCCCTCTTACAACACACCTGGGAGCTCATCCAACACACACACACACACACACACACACACACACACACACACACATACACACACATACACACACACTATACGCACTCACACAAGCATTGGGGCTGTGCAGAGGGTTCTGCTGCAATACTGCATCTCAGCCTCATGCACGTCTACTTGCGTTTGCTTGTGGTGTTATCTGCTTTTGCTGCAATTTCTATTTGTTTTTCATGTGTTTTCAGTCTTCTTCTTTCCATGAGTGTTAGCTAACCCCGCAGCACAGCCACCTGTGCCACCGCTCTGTGCGCCCATTAGTCCCCGTTGTTTCCCCTCTGCACAATAAGACTTTAAAATCCAGCCGGCGTCCTGCCAGCGCTGAAGCCTCTGCTGTTTGGGTGCTGCGTAACTCTGCTTCTCTCTGCTGTCATTCGCGCCTTACCTCGCTCCGTCTCCCCCTCTCTCTCTCTTTTTCCCTCCCTCCCTCCGTTCTTTACATCCGGCTTGTCGTTGATTTAAGTTGAAAGTTTTTGAATTTGAATTGATTCATCATTCTGTGTCTGTAAGGACCATCTCTCTCTCTCTCTCTCTCTCTCTCTCTCTCTCTCTCTCTCTCTCTCTCTCTCTCTCTCTCTCTCTCTCTCTCTCTCTCTCTCTCTCTCTCTGTGTGTGTGTGTGTATGTTTCTTGTTATCTATTCTTGTAAGGGCCAGTTCTACTTATATGGATACAGAGATGAATGAAACCTCACTTTTTATTGGTTAAGTTAAGAATTACAATCATGTTAAACAGATGTGGAGTGTCATTTTATCCCGTGCAGCTTCTCATAGTGGAAGACAACCAATTCTGCATCTAGAAGTCCAAATTACACTCAGTCTAATTGCGTTGTGTAGGGTTATATTGCCACTGGTCTCAGGTCTTTGTGCCAATACATGTCATGCCTGTGTGGATCCGAGTAGATCCATGTGCGTCATAATGGAGGAAAGAGAAAACTGTCTTCTCCTAATTTAGGAAGCCTCACGAGACACCTAGCAAGCAGAATATGATTGGTTGGGGTTCAACCTGTAGATTGACGTCTCTGAGCCAAGTCACGGCAGGACCATAGTGACCATCTTGAAAGACATAAATGTCATGCATTCTGATATCTGCATTCTGGTCAGGCGGATGGTGTAATAGTATAGCATTATGCAGGTACAGTATGTCTGTGTGTTTATGTGCGTGTCTGAATTTATGCACTCTACAGTTCTCCTTCAGTGCACAAGCACTTTTTTTCCGCCGCGCGTTTAAAAATGGCATATGTCCCACTCCACACAGCTCGCTCCAACCCTCATCCATACTCTGCCAACCCCCCGTGCTGCTGTAATCCAGTAGAGGTAAGCAGTAATTATGAAATGGCCTTTTAAGTCCCCTCCAGTTATTAAAGCCATTCATCTAGTTGGAGGCTGAATACATACGGCCCATATGTCCCTATTCTCTCATACATCTAAACAGCTAAACCCAATTACTGCCAGCGTAGCGCCTCTATCCGGCTTCATCCTCCGCCTCTGATATAGCTGAGAGCATTCAAATAGTGATGGAGGGATGCTTAAGGATTGGACAGGTCTTTAATTGGAGTGGAGTTTTGATTGGCCATAACATGAATTGGATTTGCTTTTACTGGCTATACAGTTGTCTGAAGTGATTCAGTTTGAAGTCAGGTTTGTCATATGATAGGAAAACATTTAGAGCATGAAGACAGCATTAATGCCATTCTGTTCCCGCACTGCTGTACTGAAACATTATTCACTTTTTAAAGGATAAGGTTGGCAATAGTCTATATTTTTCTTACTGTCAACAAATCCCATGAAAAGACCAAAACCAACAATGAACTGATGCTACTACTGTGTAGCCAAAGCCTGATATATCTTCTTCCTCTGAACCATAGAGCTCCATTGTTGTTTAAAAACTATTAAAAACACATCAGTGAGCCACACTGTTGCACTTGGTGACATGTTCCTTCATTACCATGAACATACACACTGTAGTTTATTTTGAGTCAATCCCACATGCACCATCCTGGTGCTGTAAATACTTACTAGTGTATTAATCTGCAGGTGAAAATAGTCCCTAATAAATGCATTGTTTACTCCTGGTTGAATAGGGTTTGCTAACAACTACAGTACCCAGCTTGTTCGCCTTTTTAAAAAATGAAACTGCACCTTTTTGACCCATTCTTAAAGATTTACATCTTCAGTAGGAACCAATGGGCTTGGAGCTGAGTGCCGCAGCCAGAGCAGGCAAGTGGGAAAGTTTTGAGAGACAGAGTAACACATTTTTGGTTTTGGTGTTTTCATGAGATTGATGAGATTTTTTTGGTCAAGAAGAGAAATATAGAAGAATGCCAGACATATGCCTCATGCCACACCTGCTTTTTACTTATTAGTCCTCTCACATGTCATCATAGGTTTGCTCCAGTAAAGGTTTAAAAGCCTGTATTCAGTACATTTAATCTAAGGTGAAGCAATGAAGACCAGTGTCATGGGAGACCTTTGTGTGTTCTGTCCATTTCTTTGTCTAGTTTAAAGAACTTAAATCCATTCATAAACATTTATTGAGATTAGATTGTTAATGTCTATTGTAATTCAAGATTCTTAAGGCTCCTATTGAATTAGATAACTTTTATTGAAACAGTGTAACGCAGGAGTGGGCCATTCTACCCACTGTAACAGCGTATTTAATGCTTCTGTTGGATTAAATTCATAAAATAGCCTTTATTTAGAAGGGTGACACTGAGAGCTGACTTTCTTTTACAGGTGCATAGTGTGTATGTGTCTCTATATGTGTCATGTGTTTTTATAGAAGAGTGCAGGTCAGGGCTTGTTTTACTGGTCTCCAGGAAAGCGGCTCCAGGTTTTATTGGCCGGCCCTGATATTGGTTACTAGATGGAAAAGTGTGTGCGTGGATCTGTGTGTTTTTTTTATAAGCACATCTGTGAGCACTGTCGTGATTCACGTGTGTGTGCACCCTTGTGGTCGTGTGTGTGTGTGTGTGTGTGTCTGCGCTCTCTGTACCCGATTTAAAGAACTATGGCCAGGAGCAACAAGCCCCTTTTCACTGTTGGCTAAAGTGTCTCCTTGGCAACTCACCGTCACCCTTCTCTCTCTCTCACTCACACACACACAAACACACACCTTCTCCGTACCACCACCGCCACCCCCAGCGGCTTTGATGGAGGGGGCACTTTCTTGTAACCGTGGCAACCTTTCAGCCAGTCTGCTGCAAAGCTGCTTGCTGTGGAGCACATTGTAGTCCAGTTGATAGGTAAGTGTTAAGACCCTGCTGAGACACTGTGGGAGGGTTCAGCAGTGTGCCAGGGTTCATATTGGGATGTGTGTGTCTGCTTGTTTGTATGTTGTGAGTGGACCAACAATGTCACATTTAATATAAATAAGACAATATCCTGTTTAATAGTTGGGTGCTAACCCCCCACTTGATTGGATAGTGTAATAGGTAAGACAGGGTAGCAGGGCCTAGCAGTGTGTGTTTAGTGGTGTATTAAATGTGTACTGCACACTGAGTTTGCATGACAAAGTCTGTAATTTGGACATTTTTTTAGTTAATTTATTCTTGTGTTCATTGAGTGAAATAATTACAGAGTTGTGTGCAGACAACTTTTATTCAGAATTGGTAGTTTGAGCCAGCTGTGGGAAAACACACGGACATTTTAGAGTTAGACTGCAATTATTATTTTTTAAATTCTTCGCACAAAACTCATTGATAACATTTTGACCCCCCATGACATAAAACTAGAGAACGAGTTGTATCAGTATGCCTCGGTGAGAGGTTGCAGGTGTGTCACACTCATTTTTAAGCTACAAAGCAGCATCATGGAGCAGTGTTAGTCCTTGCAGGGCCTGACAGCGCAGCAGGACCCCAAGGCTATGTTCCAGGCAAAGACTTCACTGCTGTCTGCTCAACACAGACACGTCAACCTTTACTAAAGTCACAATATACATCTCACACTGCGATGTGTGTGGGTTAGGCATGTGTGCAGGTGCACGTTGTTGTGCATGCAGCTACAATATGCAAGCAGGTGTGGGTTTTTGAGTGGATGTTGGTGCGTTTGTGGACACTAGAGAGTGTTTGTGTGTTTAGTGTGAAATGCAAACAGCAATTTAAAGTGGTAATTGGCAGTTTTTTTGTTTTCAGCAACATTTTTTGGCATTAAGGATGTTCTTGCACCGCCTTTCCCAGAAGTCACTTGTCTATCAAAAGTTGAATAAGTATTGTTTTATAGTAAGTATTTTTTCCCACTGTAAATTATCATTTGAAAGTTTTCTTTTAATGATCAACACTGCAGTCTCATGGATAATTTAATGACACTATATAGTCACTTTATGTTACGATCATCAGGTCAAATTTGTTTCTCAGAAGTCAGATTTTTTCTGTCAGGTTTGGTTCTAAATGGCACCCAACAGCCTGATGCCCCGTTCACACATACAGACTCAAACACTGGAGACGCGACAGGTTGAACTTGAAATGTCCTCTAGCGACAACCAGTGGTGCTCGTTTTGATTCCCTTGTGGAAAAGAAGCACAGAATTTTTTTCTTCTCCACTCAACTACGTAAAAGAACTCCAGAAAAATGGAGGGAAAAGCTGATCATGTCATGGTCAACGAGCTACTGGGACTTGAATAAGAAAAATGACACCTGAAAACACATTGCTACAGAAATTAACCACTTCATCATGTGCCTGTATAGTGGCAAGAAATAACTGCTGAATGTATCATCAGATTTCTACAAAGAATAATCTTTACCTTCGCCCAACAGACTTTTAAGCTCCATAATTGAATGTTTCTTGGTGAAATGCACCTTGGGAGTTGTACTTGACTTCTCTCCTGAAGTTTATATGAACTCAGGCTTGTACTTTTTTAACTTTTTATCATAGAACAGATATTTTCTAACACAGTTAATCATCTTTTGTACTGTTGATTCAACCGGGAATTTTATGACCATCCAAGCCTTTGTCATCACCTAACATTGTCATTACAGAAAATGTTACTTTCCGAAACTCCCGACACCTGAAATAAGTCTTCCCGCTTCGCTACTCGCTACTCAAGTGAGATGAAGAGTAGCAAAACAGAAAATGAAAACGTGACATTATTGCTCCATCTTGGACGGGGGAGTGTTACAGCTGTGAAGGGCACTGCCGTCGTCCTGGCCTGTTTGGCTGTTGGGCTGTTTGTCAAATATGTGCACCAGCTTGAATCAGTGGCAATCAGGCAGACATGATGCGAACGGATCCGTGAGAGCATCTGCTGGCACAGCGGGCAGCGATATGTGATAAACGCTGATTTCACCCTCCATTGGATCGAGCTGGCGATGATAGCCACCTCTCCCCCGCTCATCCATCCTATTAAACCCTCATTATTCATTTACCTCCAGCCTCAACCGCCTGACATGCATTGAATGAATGCTCTCACAGCCCCACAAACACACACACACACACACACACACACACACTCTAGCAAAAAGTGAATTGTGCTCATATTTCTTCTCCTATTTCATCTAAGGCGGTCAAGGACACACACCGCTATCTCGTACAGGCAGTATCATGACTTTTTTTTTTTTCTTGGACCAAAATTCTCACATTTTGTAGTACACACGCACACACACTCCCACGCACTCAGACACACACACACAGTTTCTCTGTGTATAGTACAGCAGTGCGCTGGCAAGGAGCTTAATTCTATCAGGCTGCGAGCTGGACAGCCGTAATTACATTTGTGACACAAATCCTGCCTCTCAAATTGAGCGTTTTATTCCTGAGCGCTCCCCCCTCTCTATTTATAACCCCTTATTCCCCATAAATCCCACTTCCTCACAGAAAGTCAATTTAGGACTTAAAAGGCAGCAACGCTCCGCTTACTTTTCCCCTTCCTTCGACTCTATCGCCGCTTCAGTTTCACTTCCCCTTTTCCCCGCTCTACTTTGGAGCTTTGAAGCCTCTGAAATGACAAAAAAAAAAAACGTCTTAAGCAGTGAGTGCCATGATGCGAGAAAGTCATCCCTACAGGAAAGTTTCAGACAGAAAAAAACGCTGCTTGCAACCTGTCTGTAACTTCTTTGAAGAGCACTTGTCACTGTTTCAATGTGATACACAGCTGGGATGGGTTGGTGTGTGGACTAGTAAGGTTTCTCCTTCCCCACTCTTGGTCACCCGTCCTTCAATTTCTCACACAGCATGTAGGGCGGGTTCCACATTGGTGTGACATTTACTCTCTTTTCTCCTTTGTCTCATTTCCCCCATTTTTCTTCCAGCTCTGCTTTTCCTCAAATCTTCCTTTTTCCCGGTGCCTCCTCCCCTGCTGAATCAGCTGTGGCCTTCATCGCTTTCCTGCTCCTCTGCCTCCCCTTTCTTCCTCTCTCGAGTTGGAGGCCATACCTGAGTACAGTATGATGGCAGTTCATTTATTCCCCATCCCTCTTGCTTATGCATGAGCCTGTCAGTTCCCATAGTGCTGCTCCTCACCTGTCCCTGTACTACTCCACCTCATTCATTGTTTCTTCCACCCCCCCACCCCCACCCCCACCCCCACCCCCACCCCCACCCCAAATAGGACTCTGACTTTCTCCCAATTTCTGTCAAGCCTGTTTTTCACCCTCTCTCCTCTGCTTCCTGCTACCTCTCTCTCTCTCTACATTTCATCTTCATACAGTAGCTTTATATTTCTGGGTTTTAACCTTTTTGAGCTTCATTCCAAAAGGCTATATCCATTAGGGAGAAAGCGTGTGAGCTGATGCTGATTGCTCAGGTTAGAATCAGGTGATCTTATACGGTATTGTCTTTACAAAATCTACATCTAAGCCTTCCAAAATTTCAGGATATCAATATTTTTTAATATATTCTTTATGAATATAGATTAAAATATAATTATCAAGTTATGTAAATGTTTTACACATTTATATATGTTTGTTTTTCTTACAGTGTTCAGACCTTTTATTGTATTGCACAACTTTACACTGGTAAGGCCTAATCTGGCACAAATGGTGCACCCCAAAATGTCTTGTCCCAGCTCCTTCTTCCCTTCCTGCAATTCTTATATAAACTGATCTTAACATCTGTTCAGTCTCATGTAACATTACTACTTAAGACGTAAGAAAGTTTAATGCAGATTCCCTTTAAATAAAGAAATATTACAGTAGGAGTTTAGTACTGGATAAATGTTTTGTAAGCAATGGGGTAAATTTTGCTAAAAGCTTATGATCTCAATACCCAGAGTCACTTTAACACTTAAAATCATTCTGTCTCATTTTATCAGTGGCGGCATATCTCATTTTGGAGTGAAATTCCCTCGTCCTCCATCAACCAGACTTCTTTATTTTCCCTGCCCTCCCTCTCATCCTCCGTTTAACATCCGTCCACCTCATCGCTCACAGGCCCTCCCACCCTCTCTTGTCTCTTTTGTCTCTCAGAGTCTTCAGCTGGTGGAGCGCTGGGCCCGACCCTGGGCCTCTGGAAGTCCAGCTCCCTGGAGAGCCTCCAGACGGCTGTGTCGGAGGCCAAGCAGAGTCGCAACCAGGCCCAGGTCCCCTTTCACCGCCCAAGGCCGCACATGGTCCGGGGGCGGGGATGTAACCAGAGTTTCCGCAATGCCATCGACAAGTCCTACGATGGGCCTTCTGAAGATGGTAAGACTTCTCATCAGCATTTTAAAAACAGAAATAGTGGATCCAGACTTTACACTTCTAGAAGAGATGTAAAATTCTGAACTGTAGAGCTGCTACTGCCAACAAGAGACACAACAAGACTGTCCACTTTAAAGAATGGTCCTTTTTAATGTATGACTGTCACTGTTGCTATAATATAGGATTCTTCCCTAGACATTGTATCCATTTTAAATGAGACCCTACACTGCCAATGCACATCCCTAAGGGTTTATAACACACTGGCACTCAAGAAGAGCCAGAGGCCTGCCAAGGGACAGTGCTTAGCCTAAGTACCTTAATGAAATGCTACATGATTTTATCCACTCAGCAATTTAGGAAGAGCAACTTTATATCTTACAGCAGCATATTTTTAATGCTCTGAACCCACAGACATGTTGGATGTTGAGTGTGTGTGTGTGCGCGCGTGTGTTTACTGAGGAAATTATCCTCCATGTTAGCTGAAATTAGTTCACGCAGAATGTTGACTAATGATGATTAGAGAAATCTGTAGTGTGAAAAATTACTCGTCGACAGTTGTATTAGATGAGAAGTCAGACTTTGACAGTATTTGCAGAGTGACAATTATAGTTAAATTTAGCTTCATTTTCCGTCTTTAGGAGGTCACCCAAATCCGTGTTCTGATACTTTAAATCAAACATGAAACCAAAAATGAGAATCATTTTAACTTTTGTTAGACCCACTTATGTTTTCTCTTGGGTTGGCACTGAAAATTCAACATAGGCACATGGATATGACTGCTGGTAGAACCCATCCAGGTGTAGAGACTTGCCTCTGGCCAGCCCCCTGCACTGGGAGAAAGGCTGCCTCGTAGAAGACTAACTAGCTTACTGAACAGATGTCTCAACAGCACAGTGGCTCGTACATGCATACTGAATGAAACGATACATGTAATACATGCAGCTGCATTTATGAGTATGTATTCCAGCTGTGTCTGCGCATCTACCGCAACCTCTGCACTCACACCTCCGCGTCTAACCGTGTGAACCTTTCACCCTCCTCAGATGACAACCTGTCAGAGCAGAGCTCCGGTCATGAAACGCCCGTCAGCAGCTCCTCGCGCCATGGCCTGGATGCAGAGGACGGGAAGAAGAAGAAGAAGAAAACCAAAGGGAAGAAGAAGGAGAAAAAGAGCAAAGGGAAGAAGAAAACAGATGATTCTGTGGAGGATCTGGAGAAGAAGACCAAAAAGAAGGGATTTGGCCTCTTAAGGTAGGAGACCTGAATGTCTTTTAATACTTTAACCTCCCTAAAAGTCATCAGTCATGAGTCAGTAATATCACACATTTAGGTTTTTACTTTAAACAACATTTTGCTGTTTGTGGTATTTCTTCAGTTTTAAACTTTCTAGCATCAAGGTGACTCTTTGTGATTGGTTAGTTGATGATAAATTAAGCAAAGCAGCTCCAAAGACTGCCATGCCAGTACCTTGATTCTCTAAATTGAAAAGGTCACCTGCTTAACAAGAATAATGTGAGCTATAACAGAGCAGGTAATGAGGCTTATGTTTCATCACTACTCCAAAATCCCCAAGGTCTTCCTGGTGTATAAACAAAACTGTGATTACGTTTCTTTTTGTGTTCAAACTGAACTGATATTCAGAGGAGAATTGCTGCTATTGGTTATTTTACTTTTCTGTCTTGGTGTGGCACAGATGGTTCAGGTTCAGAACTTCACTTAGAACCACATTAGCATTTTTATAGCAGTGAATGAAACAAAATATCACATGCATCCCAAACAGTAGAATTTAGGTTTTATGTAGAAATCGATGCAAAACAGCAGCACCCTGCCCTACTTTCCCCTGGTTAAGTTTCAACAAATTACCCACTGAGCACAGCTGGATTATGGGATATTGGATTATTGGATGTGAACACAACCTTCTCTGTAATGGAGGGTATTCATTATCTCTCAATCCCAAGTAAAGTCCCACTGACACCGTACCAACCCAAACCGCTTGTCACCCCTTTATCAACGTGTCCCCATCGTGATTGTGGTGCTCCAATCCTCCAGCAGCAATCCTTATCTATTGGCAGTGACACGGTGTGGCCAGTGTATCACTGCACTTCCAACACTTGAGATTCAATTAGGCTGTGGCGAGAGATAGCGCAGGCTGAACGTTGGCCTACAGATGGCAGATAAGAATCCAATCGGCCACAGTGTCAAGGGCAGTAATGGAAGAGATGTTCACATGGTTAGGCTGGTAGTGGAGAGTAGGGCAGGGACGAGAAGGGCAAGATGAAGGACACACACAGAGAACCAGAGTTACACACAGGAACACGTGTGTCAGAAAGGTTGCAGTTGATCCAGTTCACCTGGCGCTTGATTTCCCCAGTAAAATGTACTCGTCTTTGTCTTGTGGCATCTTAAATAGTTCCATTTATTACACGCATCAAGCTTCTGCTGTTTCTCTGCAGCAGAAACAGGCAAATATGTAGAAGCTGACACTGCTAGCTGTGTGACAGATTGTGTTTACGTGTTTGGAAGATGGGATTTATGTTTCTCTCTTCCTTCTTTTTATACTTTCTCTTCACCTCCCGCCTACTCTGATTGTGAAAGGGTTACGTAAATTTAGGGCTGCCCTCTAAAGATTGATTAGTCAGTCAAGGAGCCGCCAGTTCGAACCTCATGTTGTCAGTGGGAGCATCAGACTTTTTTTTTTATTGCTGGGTCATTGTACACATAGCAACACAGCATAACAGCACAGCGGGCTACAAAGTTTTACAAACATGATTTTGGATGCATGCTTTTTCTGTGCCAGTAAAGGCAGTAAAGCCCGAGTCAAATATGAGACTTCATGTGCAGGCATTGTAGAAGCTTAGTGTGTGGCAGCTGTTCTTCAGGTGCTCTGGACTGTAGTTGCATTTCTCATAATTCTAGATAAGCTGTATTGATGAAAATGCATCTGTAATAATGTTGATTATTATTTAAAACCTGCTTTTATAACCAAATTCATAAACAACCTAACTACATAAAATAAAGAAGCCCCCCACTCTGGCAAATCAGAGTCGGCTTGGTAATCTGATTCAGGCACAGCCCTTGTCTTTTATGCTTCTAAGCACTTTTTGACACAAATGTGAATGTTGGCACACCTATGCATGTAGTTGCACACACACACACACACACACACACACACACACACACACACACTGGCACGCACCTTGTTCTCCTTCTCATTGCAAACTCAATGCCTTTTGAATTGGCAACAATAGCCAGAAACAGCCGACTGTTCAATCCAAGCACAGATGCTGAGTGCTTCTCTAACTCAACAATAGGACTGAGCCTTGTATAAAAAGCTTCCAGATTGTTGCACCACACACTAGCCTTTCTCTCCCTGGCCTTTATCTGGCCGACTTGATCGTTATTGAACTTGAAATATGACTTAATTAGCTGGAGTATTGCGCGGTTCAATCTAATTGCAGCTCTCAAATGTTATTTTACTCCAATGGCAGCATTAGGAAAAGGGCAAATTATAAACATATGACCTCAATTTACCTCTGCAATGAAAGTGTGCGTAACAGAAGCTAGCACAACAAATATTGGAAGTCGGCCCTGTCCTTTCAGCGGCCATAAATATTTAGTTTAGCTGCGCCAGTATTTGAAGAACAAGTTGTTTTTGGCGGCAGTATGTTGCAAACAGCTGGGTATAAAGTGACCTCTGGAGATCACATATTTGTTGTGGGAACATTTGTTGTTTTTTTTTGCTAAATCCATTTGTGATCCTCTTTATATGAAGAGCATCATTTCCGAACACCTGATTGCATAATAAAAGTTCTTCAATTTAAGGTCAAAAATTAGGGATGGATGATGATGAAGGGATAATGTATGTACATAAAAGGTCAAAGGTCCTGATACCCATACTATTTATTTATCTAGCTGTCATTACAAATACTCTAATTGGGCTAATCACAGTGCTATAATTTAGATGTGACTTGGAGTAGGGCTGGGCAATTGTTCAATAAACAAGAAATAAGATTACCATCAAATAATACACAAAGATGTAACAACTTTCTGAGCATCCATGTTTTAATTGTGGGAAAGGGAACAATTGTGTAAGAGTTGTTGGATATTTCATTTGGGAATGATGTTTTTAGCCTGGTTTTCCTGTGCTGTTCTCTCACTCTGCACATGTTCCTGTTGCTCTGGAGTCAGATGGCCTCAGATTGTGGCTTCTCCCCCTTTTTCAGCACAAGGCTCTCAAAGCCCCGTTCGCATCTTGTCTCCCTGATTGCTAAATAAGCCAAGACAAATGGCAGTGCCCTTCAGACCTTCCTCAGTAGAGGTTGACTGCTTGTCTTGTCTGTATTCTGCAGACAGCATTCAAGTCAGTGCCTGGAACGTAGCCTCGGGGGCTGCGCCACTGACAGACCGCAGAAAGACTAACACTGGAACTCAGGCTGCTCTGCTGTTTTCTCTCAGTACCGCTGCCACATCCGCAAGCTCCTGTAGAACAAAGAGGATAACCTGGTCAGGGGTTTCAGGTGTCTTTATTAAACAAGGATATTTACGTTACACTCTCTGATTTTAATAAAACCTTTTCCAACAATATTATTTTATCCAAAAAGTAAAGGCTAGGGTTCCCTGTGCTCTGTACCACAAAGTGATATTTTTACAAGTTTCTCATCCTTGGGAAGTTGATCGTGGCATTAATTCTAGCGTGCACAGCTTATGCTTGAGCTGGGCTTGTTTTTGTGTGAGGATTAGATATATTATGGTTTGATCCTACATGACTTAATCAGGAGGTCAGGGTTTGAAGGATATCGCTTGTGACTAACATCCTCTGATTGTGTCACCAAGTGAGTGTCGCTCCCAAGTGACATTTGACGTGTGTCTGAATGGTGAAGCTGTGTGTATTTCTATGTTGTTTATCTGCTTGAGTGTGTGTCACTCTATCACTGGGTGTGTCATTGCTCAACTGCCCCACCAGCCCTGCTGGGCACTGACACATCCCGTCTGTCCCCGCGTCCCGTCAGTCACTCAGTCAGTCAGGATCAATGTTTAGCTGTCGCTATCAGCACGCGTCCCACTGTGACAGCGCACCAACACCCCCACCCCCCACCAATTTAAGGGACATGAAAGCCAGCGTTCTGATCCGCTGTTTACAAATCCACATACAACATGATATATCCTCTACCCCACTTCTCTGTTTGCAGCGCTGAAGAAATCCGACAGGGAAGCAAGCCAATTAGCGCAGTCCGTTCCGCTCTTATCCTATCGCAGAGCAGCAGGATGTGCAGGGTTGAAAGGTAGTCACTGGTGGGCTGTACTCTACAGAACCAAAGCCTTGTTGTCAAACTGGAGGGGCCTGCTGCAAGATGATTTCTGATGGATTACTGCTGTTATCGTGCACTCTGCCTCCTCATTCCCTTTTAGTTTCATGATGAGCCCCCTCTCCTCAGCCTGTCCTGAAATGTCTTTACTTTCTTTCTTCTCGACCTCATTCGTGCCCTTTTCCTTTATGTCTTAACTTCCTTCTGCTGTCTTTCTTGTCACCTCTCTGCCCTCTATACTTGAGTGTTTCTTTCCCAATTCATCTCTCTATTTCCTTGAATGAACTATTGATTTCACCGGGCTTCATTGGATAAAATGTGCCCTCACGTCCTGCCCGAATTCACACAAGTTCATGATTTTCTAAAATTAGGTGTGCTAATATGAGCTCTGTAAGGTCCCAGAGACCTCCTGCTAATTAAATGAGCACAAGGCATGTTGTTCCTCAGATTTTGTCTTTGTGAAGTTTCTGTCGTTGGTGCTCTTTTCTTTGTCTGTTCAGCCACGATGGCTATCGCTGCTTATGATGCAGAAACTACCCACTTATTGTTCTGTTTATTCTAATTTCATTTCCTGTGCGTCAGAGAATATCACAGGAAAAGATCAACTTGGTAATGGGTACCGCAAATGTAAAAGCTTTAGCTGGCTATAACACTAATCACTGTTTTGCTGCCGATATGGAGTACCAAAACAGACCGTGACAGTCTCACAGATTGTGGCTTTAAACACATAAGACCAGCAATAACACAAGGAAAGGAGAGGAAGGAAGGAAGGAAGGAAGGAAGGATAGACTATTTGAACAGGCTCTGGTTGTCAAAAGTGTTGGTAAGCATGCCAAAATCCCTCTGACATGTTTGTGTGGGTGTCTTAGCGGTGACTCTAAGCTGTGATGGGGGTAAATTGGAGGTGCATTACCTAATCCCACCGTTGGTTGGTTAATGCACTGCAGGTGGATTTCTTTGATCCACCATCTCATCTGGCATTTAAGGGCTGTTAGCTGCGCTGAGTCTTCCAGAGAGTATTTATTAATCTTAGTATTCTCTTTTGTAAAATATGCATAAGGCCATACATTTTGCACACAGGACAAACCTATCTCTTGTGGTTAAGCATTATCACTCTCTCCCACTTCATCTCTATTCATCTCTTTATCTTTCCATAAATAATACATGCGAAACCACAAATCACTTTCTTTGCAACACGACATGTATGGAACACACCACTGTGGCGTATTAATCAGGGGAATGTAAAGCCTCATTCATTCACTTGTGCATGTGACACCTGTTGTATATGTTGGCCAGAGGTTGGAATGATTGAAATGGAGACAGTAATCATGCAAATCCCACTGAGGGTTAATATCACCTCTCTTATCTGCTGTTGGTTTTAACCTGCAATTGGAACCTATAGTTGGCTATTTGTGTGTGCGCATGTGTGTGAAGATATGCATTAAATACACAGTGTGAATCAGTGTCTGCATATGTTCTTTGTGTTTATACATCAAAGTCAGTCCCTGTTATTTGAAGCCAATGTGGCTCTCAAGCTTATCTGCCATCACAATTCCTAATGCAGTTTTCCCACCTAACCCCTCAACCGCCATAATGTGCTGTAACATTAAAATAGTGTTAACAGCTAGCAGTGAATCACCCTTCATAGAGAAAAAGTCATCTTAAAATGTCAGCTATTTCTTTTTTCTTTTCATAATTCAGATTTGTGCACAATTTGCTGCCTGCAAGACTCCCGCCGCCCTAAATATAAAGAGCTGCCAAGTATTTTTCCAGTCGTTAAAAATGAGCTTTCGCGCAGCAGAAGCAGCGTCCTGTTCCCGCTATTGAGGCACAATTCTAATTTACAACTTTGCCATGGAGGCAAACAGACACAAGCGCTATCACCATCGGCAGCCGCCGGAAAAACAAATTAACTTTTTTCCCTCCATTTCTACCCTCCATCCTGCGCGATGGGCAGCTTTCCTGAAATGATGTGCGGGTTTATTGGTGTTGATGTGAGCTGTCCGTCAAATATCAGAGGGATGGGGAATTGACAGTGGAGATGATGAGGAAATCCTCATGCATATATATCAGCTGATAAAGGGGCAGTCACAACAGACCTTACGCCTTTCCTTCCCGCCCCTCTCTCTCTCTGTTTCTGTCGCTCTCGCTCTCTACATCGCTCATGCCTTCCCCTTGAAATTCCCCCTTCTCTTCTCACACGAAAGGCCTTTATGTTTCTTGTCTTTCATGCCCTGGCTACACCTGCCTCCCTTCCTCTTCTTCAACCAGACCGTTTGGCTCAGAGCTCTCTCTTATTTACAGCTCTGGCGCTCAGCAGGGAGGGGAGGGGCAAGGCAGGGATGCCGACTCACTCCTCTGCAGTTTGACCGTGAAGTAGCTCCACCGGAGCAGTTGAAGAATTAATTACTTTATTCATAGGCTTCTAAACACGTTGTTTACCTCCTCCTTCCAGAGTTTCCCAGGTACTTTTGGAGTTACAGGTCTATACTTTTAAATTATACGCTCTCTTGTCTAACTTCTTTAGTCAGCCAGATTATCCAATATATCAGTTTTTATTGTGTTTAATTAATTTACATCTTGTGTTATGTAAGGAGCAATCTTCAGAAAGCTAATCACTCTGTAATGTTCTGCAGAGTTTTGCCAGCAATCATTTCACCAGAGTAGCTGTCACATTTTTCATATGGCAGAGATCTCATTTAAACTCTTCATTTTTATTTCTACCCGTAACGTCTGTGACTCATCCAACTGGGGAACATGATATCCACATTTGTACAGTGAATTATTGCCCATAAGGTAATTATCAAATGAGACAGTGAGCTGAGACTTCCATTTGTGTTGATCAGTTTCACGATCCATCAATTCCTATCGAGTTATGACATTTGAATTGACCCTGAGGGACGGACGGTTTGAAGTGCAGACACATTCGTATCGGCCAGACAGCTCAGCGGCATTTCGGCATCCGACTGCCCATCACTCACCGGCCAATTAAAGGTATTCATGTGGCCACAGGAAACAGTCACGACCAATTAGCATTTGATCTTACGTACTCATGCACACACATACGCTCAAAGCACGGGGCGCCAGGAAGTGATTACACCTCCAATGGCGGTTATGTCCCATCCAGTCATGCCGTGAGTGATGGATGAACTTCCTCTGTCATTTAAGGTCTGCTAATGTCACACAAATGCGAGAACACACACACACACACGCTCCCTCTCTACTTGTGTCTTTCCTTAACCCATCACGCATCTCCCACTAAAACACGCACAGAGCGTGACCTCTGCTTTCCAGACAGAGAAGGTTAAGTGTTTCTTGTCTGAGGATGTGTGGAGGACTGGAGGAGCCAAGAGTCTAACCTTTCCCAGTCTGCCAATGGCTCTCATCTGGAGCCATGGTGACCTGGCCTTTTCCCTCAGCCTCCAGCTGGGAAAATGTTAAGAATTTGAAAAAAGCTTCACAGAGTTCACAGATACTTTTTAGCAGTAAATATACCAACACTATGCAGGGTATCAAAACATTTTTTCACTCACATTAAAACTTGTAATCTTGCAGGATCCCTTCACACAAATGCTAATTAAGCCCGTACATTTTGAACAGGGATCTTTGGATAGTTTTAGTTATAATGCCGTGACCCTGTTACACTGCATTATCCACAAACCTCACTGTGAACAGCTCATTGGAACTACTTTCTACTGAAGAAATAGTCCCTGTTCCATGTGTAATTTCAGTGAACTGACCCTTTAAATGAGAAATCTTCCTCTTTTTTGCAGTCTTACCAACCAAACAGCTTCCAGGCTTTTTGCTTATGTGTGTTTTATACAACTGGACAATTAGTGTAAGTGTGTATGAGTGTTGCAGCACTGATGCTGTCCCACGTGTCTTGCCTCTACACTGTGTATGTACATCAGAGACAGTGTCTAAAACACTTTAAATGTATTAACGTATACGACTACACAGACAGAGACAACATACAAACCACCTTCCACAGTGGCAGGGTGTGAGAACGAGGCGTGCAGCCCAGTGGTCTCGTTTAATATTAATGGCTTCCCTGACAGAAGTGGGAAGGGAAGAGAAAAGACAAGACAAATTGCCGGGGGCGACGGATTTTGTGTGGAATTGCTAAAATATGCCACATATCAGAATGCAAACAATTAAAGCGAAGCCCATATTTCACCAGACGGCCCCCGGACGGCGCAGCACTCACACTGTTGAAAAAAACCTCCCCTTCTCCATTCATTCTTTCTCTCCCTCCTTTTACTCCCCTACATCCCCCTACTCTCTGTTTTCCATCTCTCTCTCCCTCTTGCATTTTTTTCTCACTTTTTCTTCCCTTTCTCTCCCTTTTCATGTCTGTTTTCTCTCTCTCTATATACCTTCTCATTATCACTTATTGCTTCCATTCCTTGATCTCAATCTTCCTCCCTTTCTCTTTATTCAGCCTTTCCTCCCTCCCTTCTTCCCTTTAACTTTCCTTCTTCCTTTTCTTCTTCCTTTCTCTAACTCTCTCCTTTCTCCCATCCAGTCTTCACCCCTCCCTTTCCCTGTCCCTCGTCTCTTCTTCCTGCCTCCTTCTCTTTGTCTCATCTTCTTATTTCCTTCCTTTCCCTGTGTCTTTCCCTATCCCCCCCCCTTCCTGGCACCTCCTTTCCCCCCCTCCCCTTTTTCCTCTCTTCCCTCCATCACTCTCTCTTTTGTCTGACTGAAGTATCAGTACTCGGGGGACTGGCCAGGCGTTGATTAAGAAAAGCTTTCCATATCTGCTTTCTGTTCTCGTGAGAACGACCTGCTGTGCATTCATACCTGTCTGTCTGCCTCCATCTTGCCTCCTCCAGGTGTTAAATTAGAGTCATTTAAAAAAGGAAATTAAAATGTCCATTATATATTTGCAGCAGGGCATATACAAGGTGTTGCGAATTTTCTCATGCAATAGTCACTTTATCTAGTTTGGATTTGGAATTAGGTATCAAAACAAGAACTAACGGATGAATCCCCCACTCGTATCTTCCTCCCTACATTATTAATACCTTCTAAGTGAAGCTGTTTTAACTACCATTAGCATTGGGTGGATCTTCCTTAGCTGCAGTTTTATCTCTCACACTTTCCTTCTTTCCCAGTCCTATCACTGCTAATATCAGCCATTAATGGAAGCTGATTTGGGCCAAATTGCTGCTATGCGGCGCAGGGCATATGGAGAGGAAGTCGGATAAATAGATTTAATTATGCCCGGTGGGGAAAACTCAGGCCCTGCTGGCTGTTTTCATTATCGAACAAAGGTGGGGCTTTTCTGCAAAGAGGCCAGGATTGGCTGCAGGTGCTGTCAATCACGACAGGGGTTTCAGTGACCTGGCTTGACCTTCTTGTTGGGTGACAGTCTACTTGTAGCCTGATCCTCAGTTCCACCAGGAAACCACACCAATTTTAAAGAGCGCTTGTTGTCTATTTTTTGCCGTGAATGTTATTCTGTCTATTTCAAGCCTGAAATATTTTCCGACTAGTCTCACCGTGAAGCAGCACCACGTTGCCAGAACAGGAGAAGGAGGCACCGTGTTACATCACAACTCTCTATAGTGTTAATCTCTCTCTCTCTGTGTGTCTCCCATTTCTCTCCCAGTCTCCTCCTCGGTTTGTTTCTCTTTCACCATCCCTCTGTCTCACCTCTTTTCTCTCTTTACTGCAGACTCCGCCGGGATATGTGCGCTCCTCTCCAAATACATACAGAGCAATCTAATTACTGCGATAACATTTCTGCTTGGCTGATTAACTGTTCTCCCTGTGCCTCTGAACGCAGCAGCATTGCTTCTATATATTCTTAAGCTCCTTATTCCTCCCCAGCCGAGCTGCACTTTCACGGGGGCTTTGGCTCACCCATCCATCTCTCTTCTTTTCAATCACTTTTTCTTTCTTTCTCTCTTTCTTCTCTGGCTGTTTCTTATTCTCAGTCTCTCGTTTTTTCTCCAAGGCAGATAGGCTATTTAGCCAGCTCTCACTTTTTCTGGCTTTAATTCCTTTTTTCTTACTTATTCTTCTTCTGCCTTTCTCTTGCTTACTTTCTTTCTTTCACCCACTCTGCTTCTCTTTACCTCTCTGTCTTACTCTCATTTACTCTCCAAGGATATTTGGTCAATTTTCTCCCTTGCTCTTAGCTATTTCCTTCGTCTTCCTTAGAACATATCAAGCCTGTTGCAGGAAATCTCTGTGTTCTGTTTAATAGTAATTTAAATTTTGAGCATCATATTATGAGGCGTGTGTCCAATCATGTTTTATCACCTTAGAAATATTTCAAAAATAAGATGCAACAGCCCCGTTCTTTTGTCTTAACCAAAAATCTTTTGACCGGCTACAGATTGTACAAAACTCTGCATGCCAGGCTTCTACGGCACATGATGCTGTTTACCAAGCGGCTGCAGATCAGGGCCAAATCGTCCCTGCCCGACACCAGAATCTTCTGATTTTGCACAACATGGCGATGTTAAGATCTTGGCAGGAAAAGCTGCAGCAGTGTGAAGTTTCTCTCTCAGATCATCCTGCCGTTGTCGTTGAGTCTGCTGCTGTCTTTGCTTTACATGCTGCATCTTGTGGACAGGTAGGACACAACTAATGCTCCTAAATTAATGGAGGACATGCGGTGGCCATGATGCGCCCATGATCGCGTAGCTAAAAGCAAGAATATCAGCCCTTTAACCACACCTGTTTTAGCCTCTTTACACTGGCTCCCAGCGTGATTTAGGATTGATTTTAAGATTGATTACTTTTCATGGCCTGACACCTATTTTTTCTAAACTTTTATCCCAACTGAGCCTGTATGTAGCATGAGATCCTCGGCCAAAGGTTTTTTGGCTGTACCATACCTGGTTTCTGGAAAGTGATCTACAAAAAAAGATTATTATTATTATTATTGTATGTTTTCCTTCCTTTCTTCTCCTGTTATTTAGTTTTCTATGTTCCTTGCTCTATTTCTCCTTTCCTTTCTTTTTAAGCCAGACAGGAAGCTAAACCGGAGATGAGCCCTTTCATGCTCTGCTGTGCCGTTGTGCATTTCAGCTTGTGTAGAGCTTCAGCTTGTATGCGTGTGTGCCTCACCTCAAACACTCCATGGCAAGGTGTTCACGAGCTTCATCAAGTCTGCGAGCGTGTGAGCTCACACTCATAATGTACACGTACACACACGTCAATTAAATCCCTGTCCTGAAAACATGACTTCCTCCACACACACACACACACACACACACGCACAGTGCCAGACAGCGTTCTCACATCCTTCGTTACGCCTGGCGATAACCAACCACCCACTGACTCCCTGCTGCACCAGATAGGAAAGCTTATTAAGACTACACTCCCTCAATTCACACTGCACACCGTCAGCGTTGTTGTCACAATTGCAGAAAACAAAGTCCCCCTAATGCTGAGAACGGAGGCGAGGAGATGATTTCTTGAAAGATTTATGGAGAAAACGCCACTGTGACGCTGTTCGGCCTGCAGAGAGATGAAGTGTTTAGCTAGTGGCTGCAGAAATCTGGTTCAGTTTGTTAAGTAAAGGATGTGTAATAGTGAAGTTTGTCTAATAGAGTGAGCTCTTTAGGTCTCTCTGGCCGCCTCCCTCCCTCCCTAGAGGGCTAATTGCACAGGTCAGGTTGGTGACATCACCACACTGGCTAGCTCTGATCTCCATGTTACATATAGAGCCTCATTAGAGCACGGCTAACTGAGCGCATGCACGCCGTCCTCCTCTCCTGCAGTAATGAGAATGACAGTAGCTGTAGTAATTACAGTCAGTCCATTTTCTTACCAGCCGCTTGCTTTGCACTGAGTTTCCGTTGCGACTGGCTGGCTGCGTTTGTCCAAATCAGGGTGTTGATTTTAAAGTGCATTAGTCATCGTCTATGATGGGCTGACTTGGGTTTTTCACAGGAGATTCAGGCTCTTGAAGAAGTAGATGAAGAAATTAGTTTCAAAACAGCTTTCTTAAAACTGTAAAAATAGTGTGTTTGTGGAAAAAACATCCTTTCTTTCTTGTGAATTTTAATTATTCCTCACATTAACCATTTAAAGAAAAGGCATTAAAAATACTATATCACCAATATACTTTATGTATAGTGACAAATAGCCTATACTAGCAGGAACTCTCATTCCCAGAGTTCAATGCAAACTGCAAACAGTCCAGCGTCGTCTCCTCTAAGTATCCCGGGCCTGCAGAGGTGACATCGGGGCGACGGCGGGAGTCGACGGGCTAATGATGACAGCGACACACTAATAATGGTTCCCAGTAGCTCCTGTGACAGTGGGGAGTGTATTAAATGGGACACCAGAGCAGCCTGCCTCACCTGGACCCCCAACTTCCCCATAATGAGAGTTTGATGGAGTGGTTGTGTAGGTAGATAATGCTAAGTTAATGAGATGTCCTATTCCATGAGACTGTTTGCAGTTCCCTACAGAGCTGCTGTGTGTGCGTCGCCTGTGTTGATGTATATTGCTGTCTGCTTGAGTGTGTGTGGCTGCTTACCTGCGTTTGCGAGCAATATATTGGCTTCTAGATTACTGTGTGTGTGTGTGTGTGTGTGTGTGTGTGTGTCTGAGCTACTTCAGTTTATAGAGCTGTTTTTTGTAGGTGTGTGTTTTTGTGTCCATGTGTGTGTTTGTGCATTTGCGCACCTCCGCGTGCGTACAGTATAGTTCTGTCATTAATTTTTTTTTCATCCAGCGGCAGTCTCGCACTCGACAGGAAATTAACTGTCAGATTTCTGAAAGAGTGACAGAGCAGAAACTGCCCTAAGAAGAGACAGAATTAATAAACGAAACAAAGGACAGAGAGCAAGTAATAAAAAAAAAAAATAAGCCGAGAGAGAGAAAAGGAAAGCAATGAGACATCGTTAACAAACAGTTGGCTCACCACAATGGGAAAAGATGGGAGTTTTGGAGATGAAGAAGGGATAAGATAATGGGGGAGCGGGGGATAACCACCTCCCTCATGGCAGGTACATGTCTCTAATTGGGAGTCCCACCCCCATCCTGCGTCTCCCCCCCTTCTTTTTCCTTCCATCTCTTCTCAGACAATGCAGTAAGAAAAAGAGGCTTTCCTAATTAATGCAGATATAATGATGGGTCCAACTGTGGACCTCTGCCCTCTCTGAATGTTGATTAAGGCGCTGTGTGTGTGTGTGTGTGTGTGTGTGTGTGTGTGTGTGTGTGTGGAGGTGGGGCTTATCTACCAGGCAGCTCAGCCAGATAAACCTGGGATTTTGGATAATCATATATTTATGTGTAAAATAATTATATGTCTATTGATGCATACTAAGATTGCTGGTGCTGATATTCCTTTTTATACAATACTGAATACTATATGGATATCACTGAGGTAATTGGTAGTCTGCTTTTGGCTCCGGCATAATGTGGGAGTACTTAGAAAATCAAAATAGTTCCAAGAAGATAAAAAAAAAGAGGCTGCGGCAGCGCCAACACTATTTCCGTGGCAAGTGATCTCTAGGAAGTGAGGTGAAAAGACATTACAGCAACGAGGGCTTAGAACCAGTGACAACACCTGAAGAAAAACATAAAAATAAAGCGAGGATGTTGCTGATGACACATTTAAACTTCCTAAAATGGCTCAAAGATCAAGGTGAACAACTATAATGGATGCCAGTTTTTGCTTAAAGGGGCACTCCACCAATTTGACACATCAACATCAGTTTACCAGAAATGGTTAGTACTACTCAACTACACAGATGTTTTCTCTTATTCTGGCTGATTAGACCAGGTGAGAGCTTTGCTGGAGTTACATGAGGTCACCTGACTCCTTGTACTCCTTATAAGAATAATAAAAAAAAAATCTGAAAAAATCTGCCTCTCACAAGTTCCCTCAACTTTCAGCACTGCAATTGATGTGGGTGATTTGTTGAGCGCAATACAGAAGTAGAGTCACAGCCAACAGGTGCAACAAAACTAACAGGAAAATGCTTGAATGGGGCCACAAAGACTCCTAAACATAGGACATACAAACATAAAGTGACTGTTAACTGTATTAAAAGAAGATCATTTGATTGGTCACCTCTCAGTGCCTTCTTCACATCAAAACATAAGCAATGTGAATATCTGCCTTGCTGTTGGCAACGTTAACACACACGGGTGTAAGTGAAGTGAGTAGATTAGCTAAAAACAACACTAATTGGTTTGCAGGACGATGCCAGGCCAACGTGGCATCCCTGTCCAGGTTTCACTGCGGCTCTGATGCTGCTTTGCCGGGCCAGCAGGTTACCATTCAGGCCACGTATCTGCCTGTAGCAGTAATGAGAAGTGCCTCGCTGTTAATGAGATAAACACAGACATTAGATTGGCTCAGCAGGAGCTCGGAGGAAAGGAGAGGGCGAGAGGGAAAAGAGAAGTAGGTTGGCGGGTGAGACGGAGGAGGCGAGAGAGAGAAAGGAGACGAGAGAGGGTGGCGGGCATGGTGAGAAAGATGATGTGAAGGAGAGATAGAAGAGTATGAAATATTTACGGCAAACGGCCTGGTTAATTTCTTGAAAGTGTGAAGTAGAGCTTCATTATAACTGGAAGAGAGGTGACAAGTATATTTTGCCTGTAAAATGAGAGAATAAGCGCTCCAGAATGATAATGATGATGATGGTCGTAATGGCAAAGTTGATAAGAAAAACAGAAGACACCGTGGTGTAACAGCTATTTTATTGGACAAAATGTTAAAATATTCATGCTCCATATGCTGCGTGACAACTGTACCCCTTTTTTATGTGCCCACACACACACACACAGAGACATACTCACGCTGTGGATTATCAGTGCCTGCTGCGACATTATAACCATATCTATCATTAAGCAGTCTTTTCCCAGGCAAAGCCACTAATGAACACACGGGAGTACGAGTGAGTTTGTCAGTGGGCGAGTGTGCATGTGTGTGTCAACATTTGGAAATGTGATGCAAGGTGGAGTGTGTGTGTTTGTGTGTGTGTGTGTGTGTGTGTGTGTGTGGTGTTAGAGAGCCTTTCATCAACTCATGCAAGCTCTGTTGCCTGTGTGAAGTTTGTTGTTTCATCATAAAAGGCTCCAAAAAGATCCCATTAAAGCACATAAACCGTGCCTCCAAAATAAAAGTACATTTGGCAGCCTGCGGTTTTAAGATTATAAAGATGAACAGGTTGCGGAGATAACTCGCACAATCTCATTACACAATGTCCCTTATCACAGAATCATTCAGGTCATTTAAAACTCACCTTGTTGCATCTGTGTCCCCTTTTTGTGTTGTCCAGGTTTGGTAAGAAGAAAGAAGACAAGAGCAAAGATGCTGCCAAAGCCTCCAAAGGCAAGCTGGAGGCCCTAAGTGAAGAGGAGCTGGACAGGATCCCTGACAACAGAGATGGGTATGAGTCAGACCTGGGTGGAATATGTCTCTGTGTTGGTTTTTCACAGTTTAGAGTGTCAAAAGAGAGAGGTTTACAACACAGGAAAGTGCTGAAAGAGCCAGAAAGTTCACACAATCACAGAAGAGCATCTATCAGTGTAGTAAAGTGCTGTGATTGACACCTTACCTGACAAGTTGTGAATCATCCTGACGCAGCAACATGTACCCACCTGATCCTCCAAAACCACTGCTCAGTTGAATGTGTAGCACAGCTGTCTATCACACCACCAGACTCAGAGGCTCAAGACTAAAGAGAAGGATGCTCATTCTGAAGTGAAGAATGCATGTATTTGTATTTGTCCCCATGCGTAACAGCCTCCTCCCCTCCTGTCTGACAGCTACGAGCCGCGTTACGCCGAGATCCTTTCTGGCCAGCTCACCCCCGACCCAGCCTCCCTCCCCGACATGGAAGACGACGACAGCGACCCCAACTACTCCCGCATCAACAACTTCCGCCAGCCGCCCTCACCCCTGTCGTTTATCAGCCGCACGCCCTCCCCTGCAGCTCTGACAGGGGGGCCTAACCCACCTAAGTCCTCCTTCGAGGACCTGGATGGGCTCTACGCCAAGATCAACAAGTCCAGACCCCCACCTGCTCTGCAGAACCAGCATCAAACACAGGCAGACAGGTGAGAGAGGGGAGGGAGGGGCTTGGGAGAAAGGCTTGATCATTTATGTTTTCCAGTACTTTCAAGGACCCAACTTCTGCTGGTTCTCTCTTGATTTTACCTCACAAGTATTGTAATGCATACAGTATGTGTTTGTTTTTCAAATGCATGTGCAGCATTTGCATCTGTAGTTCTGGGTAGATACACAAAGTTGTGTGTGTAGGTGTGTATGCGCAAGGTCACGGATCCATGGCTTGACCAGCACGAGTGAGGGAGTATTTGCACATATCTACATTCATGCTCTGCCAGGCCGGAAGATGCATAAAACATGAATGCATGCTTACACTGTAGTTACACTCTCATATATGCACACACACACACACACACACACATACAGTAATGCCATGCATGATTTATGTAACTTGCCTGTTATGTTTTGCAATCTTTTTGACCTCTGTAAATCTTTAAAATCTCTAAAAACACAATGATCATTGCAAAATGATAATTACATTTTTCCACAACTTTTGGTAGTGTCCCTATGTCTCAGTGTCTTACCCACACCCCTACTGACGTGCTCACACACACACACACACACACACACAAATATACATAGGGTCCAGGTGTAGCAGAACACGTCCCTGAAAGCACAAGGTTGCCCCCGCTCAGCCCTCTCTTCAGTTTAACGTTGTTTGAATTTCAAGCCGCCACACTTCTCAGGCCACCAGCTGTACCCTTGTCTGTTCACACTTGGCACTATAATGTGTGCTCAGCAGATGCACTCACCAGTGGCCAGCTCCTGATACAGATACGAACGCAAAAATGAATCCTGGAATTACTCGAGACAATCTGAGGTGTTCGTGGATGCCATATGATGAATAATACAAATGAATGCATACACAGTGAAGTTAGATAGGAAACACATTTTTGTTGTGTTGGCTCTGCACTCTAGCACATTGGTTTTAAAATGAAAGAATGACTATGAGTGTAGGAAGTGCTAACTCTCAGCTTTAATCAAAGGGTGTTAGGTTCTACGTCAGATTAAAGATGAAGGAACTGCAGTCTTTTGTAGATATAGCCCCCAAATTTTAGGAGACTAAAAGCTAAATAATAAACTTGAATTAAGCCATCATTTGTAATATTTAGTGCAAATTCTTTGCTGTTAATAAGCGTCTGAAGTCAGACAGACATCTTCTTTACTGCTGATGCTGTGCCAGGCCCGCACTGCCACACATGCTCAGTTGAACAGAGGTCAGGTGGCTGCCTTGGCCAGTCAAGAACATTATGTTTGGCCATGAAAACCTCCTTGGTTGCCTTGTCTGTATGTATGACTATGCCACATCATGGAGTTGGCATAGCCATTGTTGGATCTTGAATTGAATGTCCTGGAGTTTGGTTTTCACATATGCCTTTCAGATTGTTGTTTGGTATACATTAGGTCAAATTGACGCTGAACACATCATAAACATATCATTTTTCATGTTTTATGACATGAATAGTGCAAAGAAGGAATTGTATTATTTAGTATAGGTGTCAGAGCCCCCCGTTTTCAATGTAAAAGAAGGGTTAATGCTTGCAGGAGTACACTGCTTATCAGTGTTGTCATTCCTTCCATATTATTTATTATTACCGCTGAGGTTTTTGAAACCTCCGAGTTTAACTTGCAGCCAGTTTTGTATGTGAGAGAGAATAAGGAGAAAATCTAGAGAGGATTCTAATGCTAATTTATCATTTCCCGTATGAAATAGTACAGGCCACATTAAAACTTCCCTCAACTTAAACTCTCTGACAGAAATTACTATTGACTTGCAAATCAAAAACTAAGCCCCAGACACCCAATCTCATCCAGAAAAAGAGAGGATGCAGAGAGAGAGAGAGAGAGAGAGAGAGAGAGAGAGAGAGAGAGAGGTTGGACATGGAAAGGAGACAGATGGGAATGGGAAGAAGTGACAGACGGAGGGACAGAGAGAAGAGAAAGCAGGAGAAGAGTGTAGAGAAAGAGGGAAGAAAGACGGAGCCAAAATGGAGAGAGGGGAAACGTGTTAGATAGGCAGAGTAAATTCAAGAGGGGAGAAGTGACAGAGGAGAGGATGCAGACAAAGGAGGAGGAGGGATAATTAGCTACAGTCTAGCAGCCTGACAGATCTGTTAGACCACTTTAGCTCTCATCCACTAGTGGTGGGTACTTCATTACCAGCCTGTTTTCTCCCTCTCCTCGCTTTCTCCCTCAGTTTCTCTCTGTCTCTGTGCCTCTCTTAAACTCCTGGTGTGTCACTTGTCCATTCTCCCTCCCCTTTTTTTTTTTTTTTTTGCTCATAATGTATATTAGATACTCTTTAGCATTAGCATGATGGATGAGGGGCCTTCCTTGGCTTGTTAACTCTGTGTGTGAGAGGGTCTCCAGAGACAAAGAAAGGCAGAAATAAATGTCTAATAATGTTGTGAGAAGGCGGTCATTCTGCACATGTTGGTTTTTAGAGATTCAAATAAACTAAACTGTGGCTGCCAAAAAAGGTAGATTAGTTTGTTTTGTTGTTAACCTTTGCATACAGAGCTTTTAGGTGGTATATAACCTATTAGCAATCAGTAATTAAAGGCAACAAATCCCATCAAAAGACCAAAACCAACAATGAACTGATCCTACTAACTACTAAGTACTGGCTGTGTAGCCTCTGTGCCATAGAGCTCCATGGTTTTTGCCACCAACAGTGTTGGGAAGACAGGAAGTTAAACTTATTTGGAAGAGAAAATGAAGGTGAGCAGCAAAATTATTACCCACTAAACCAGCATTGTACTTTTAATACCATAGCTGGCCATGTTGGATGACCTCAGATGTGTTGTATGGTCACACCCATTCACATCACGCATCCACACTCCAGACGCGCTCCCTCGTTGCCGGCTATTTCCGTTCACGTTGCGCCACCTGCGGCTTGGACGAGGGCGCCCATTCACAAAGTCGGTACATCTGTTAAAACACACACAGCTAGCCACGAGGTTGGAACCCCGGTGCCTTTTTATTACACGCAGACACACACACAGATATACACACACGGTCAGAAATAGACGCACACGCAGCCACCCACATGTCATATTTTGGCGAGGAAGCCCGGCGTAACCTAGCAACAATGCTGTGTGTGGTCCGGTGAGTTTACCACTGCACAAAAATCATAGGTGTAAGCTTACTTACTGTGTGTGTGTGTGTGTATATTTTTATATTTCAGAGTACCTTATGTTCCTACAAAGCAGTCCTTTATAGCTGAATTTTTATTGTTTCCAAGGGAACAACATATCTGCTTCTTTCATCTTTTACATTACACTGTTTTAATGATGCCGAGGAAGGAATGTGCTCATTATACGTGTGGGACGTGGTGTGTGCTTATGTGCTTTATCCAAATGTTTTTGAAGGTAAGCCTGCATGCCTCTGCGTCCATGCATGGTCTGCGTGTGTTTGCATAGTTTTAACAACTAAGACATGTTAGTGCCCCCCCCACACCCTCCCCTCCCTTCCTGTCAAGGCACTCAACAGTGGACTCCCAGCGCTGTCTCCCTAATTTACTGTCGGACATTTTCATTAGGCCTTCAATGGCAGGTGTGTGCCGTGATGGGCGTCACATTTGATTAGAGCTATGCTAGAGGCTGACCTGTGGAGAAAAAAGGTTAGCTATGCTTGTCAAAATTTATTAGCCAGAAGGCATTCTTTGTAGCTGGAGCAAGAAACGGGTAGATGAGATGAAAGAGGAGTGAGAAAAAGAGAGAGGCCAAAGCGGAGAGATGTAAAGACTGAGAGAGAGGTGTGTTGTAAAATGCACCATTGTGCTAAGAAAAGGAAGATGAAGGTAAGCACATAAGCTAAGACAAGTAAATGACACATCAATGAGCGTGCTCCCAGATTTCTACCATGGTTCAAGCAGTGGCACGAGGAATACATCCTCTAAGTTTTACCTGACACTGTGACAAAGTCCAATTCTCTAATCGCTCTAGACAGGCTTGACTAATTGTTGAAACATTTTTTAAAGAAGCTACAAGGTCTTACGGATGTAGATGTGTTGGTGCCATTTAAAAGTCCCGAATAGTGTCTGTTTCCTTTTCGTCCCCGCCATTTTGGTGCAACACTGAAGACACAGTTTTATTCCCCTATAGGCAGAAAAAACGGCATGCTAATAACGTGAAAGAAGTGCAGAGCTGACATTATATAAGGAGACTTCCCATTAAGGCAGATGCAGAAATTTATTGCAAACAGAAAATAGATCCTCTTGTTTTCTGTTGTGGATTTAGTTGTCAGGCAGCACCTGCCTGAGGAAGAGCTCAAAGAGAAAGGATATGTTGTTCCCTTGAAAACAGCACATCATTAGTGTTAGACTGCATATTAAGTCATTTTTTGTCTTCTGTGCCTTTAAACTGTCTTTTATTGGCGCTCTATCTGAGCAATTAAAATGCTTCCTTTTTGCATTCAAGCATCTTCTAGTTTTTCTTTTGTTCATGGTCAGTTACACAGAGAAAACCGACTGTTACTGGAAGCTAGTGTTAGACTGAGTAAATCAAGTTTCATTTTTATTGTCTAATAACAGAAAACAGATACATGATGAGGAATGTGTCTGTTATATTAGATGCTGTGGTCTACCCTCTAAAATGTAAGCAATGTCTGAGTTGTGATCAGTTTAACCAAAGTGTGACTTTTTCTTCTTGGCCTGTTTCACTTGGACAGGTAAAAAAGAAAGATGTAGTCAGGAAAGATAAAGATAATTTTGTGCTGTTTGTAACTAATATGTGACTAACTTTGTTATCTGGCTGCAAACCAAATTTCCCTTTCGAGACAATAAAGATACAGAGGATGAGAAATGTTTTTTATTTCCTATTCCATCTATTATCTTATGACCCCATACATTTATCTTGGGACCCATTTAAGGGTAGATCTCTTCTAAGTTTTTACCATTATCCTTACAAAACCACAAGACCAGCTCTGATTCGGTTGGGTTCAAGTGTGCCATAGTAGCGCTTCCTATAACCAACTGAGAACCAGACACTCATAAGTGATAACAGACTGGAGTTCAGACTGAGGATAAAAAGATATATATCTTTATGTTTTTTGGGGGGGAGCAGTAAAAACCTCTTTGTTTTCCAATGGCTTCCAGCTTGGAGCTCCACTGAGTTTCTGTCTGACTCTATTCCCAATACTCCACCAGGAAACCAAACATTGACCATACACTTTGATGTGTGCTTACCTCCAGCACGGAGGCAGCAAAGGAAAAAAACTGCCTGCCTGAGCTTTTTTCCCCCCAGTGTGTTGTGTTTAAATCAGCTGGCCACAGCAAGAAGAAGTCGCCAAACCAGCCGGCGGCGGCGCACACTTCCTAATTAGTCTTCCCCCACACTGGCTAACACCACAGGATAGTTGCTTTTCTAACTCACTCTCTCCTGCTCGCTTTCATATAGCAGACGGTTTTGTTCTCACTCCAGTTCCCTTGCTCTTTCTTTCACTCTTTTCCAAGTTTCCATCTCTGTCTTTATGTTGCTGTTTGGTTTTGCTCTCATTCTGTCTTCTGATGCATCTTTCATTTCCTGCTCTGGTGTCTCATCTTCTCCCTCTCTTCCTTCAGTCTCCATCCTCCTCCAGTTTTTCTTCTCTCAGCGCGCTCTCAGATCAACCTGCGTAGTCAGATACTCTGAAATATGGATGAAATATGATCCTTGACGGAAAAACACGTCTGACTTAAGTGGTATCACTTTCTGTGGTTGGGCTAATACAGCAAAATAAGACTTTATTGATTAGTTGTAGTCTACTTACATGTCAGACACTCAGGCTGATGCCCTTATGAACTTACAAGACCTCCATACATCACCTATAGAAACATAAAATCAGTACAGAGCCCTGGTTCCCTACACAATCTAACTTTATTACAACCTGGATCTTATGTTTGTATTTTTGGCCTTTGTTTCTGTTGGTTACATGGTTACACCAAAGTAATTGCTGAGATCTGAGAACACTATCTTGTTCTCCACACCCCAGTACACACACTGGAAGATAAAGTTACAACACAGGATCTCACATTAGTTTGTTTGCGAGTTCACATGCCTGTTTGCAAATCATAGAAGAACACATATGGCTTGTTACAAGTTGCAAAAATGACCCTAAATGCAGCTTTATTTGGTATTTTTAGTGATTTTACCATGTTGCAAGATCTCAGTAATTAACTTGGTGAGTACAATGTTATTATTACCAACATGAAATGATGACCAAAACTACTAAAATAGCACCCAAGTTATAATAAACTGTAGTTATTCTTTATCTGAAGCATATTTTGAATATTCCCTGTCCCGGTGTTGGTTCTCTACATAACGCAAAAATGACAAAAAGAAGAGTTTATACAGGTTTTTTTCTTTTAGTAGATCACTAAAGTTTAGATCTGTTGTGTTTATGCAACTGGCCTCAGGCCTGCAGACAGGCAATCAGCAGCAGTTATTAGCTGCTGATGACAACAGGGGAGCCTACCTGTCTTCTTCTAAACACACACACACACACACACACACCCCCGCACACACACATATATAGGACATGACACGCAAATGTGAGTGAGTATACAGGCGCATACACACACTCATGTATCCCTCTCTCCCTCCTCTGTCACTGTTTGGAAAGCAGCCTGCTGAATTGTCAACCCATCAAACTGCTACTCAACAAACCCCCCCCCGTAATGTTTTATCCAGAATCAGCCTCAGTCTTCAGCCATTAATATGATAATATTTGGCGTTGTCAGTGATGGAGGCCGCGGCATAATGAGATAATTACAGTGTTGTTTCATTTGGAGAGCGACACGCGCGCTCAATCAAAATGGCAGCCCTAATTACGGGCCCAGGGATTGGCTAATGGGTTCGGTAGAAGAGGGGTGGCGTGAAAAAAAAAACTCAACTTGGCTCTGTGTATCCGTTCTCTGAGGGTCTGTTTGCTTGTTTGTCTGTGTGGAGTGGGGCTGGTGGGCGGCAGAGGCTAAGAGTAATAAAAAGTAATAAGTGAATAAATAAATAATACAGAGATTAAGTGTGAATATCTTAACAGCAAGGTTGTCTGCAGGACGCAGCACTTGGGGAGGGAAACAGAGATTAGTATTGATTAGCTGCGTGTTGAAACCAACCATTAAACCAATCTCAAGAAGCAACAATTAGCACAGTACTGCGCCCAGTGTCGCCTCACATATCCATCTTTATAAGACAGAAGCATCTGCACTGGCGTTTCACAGCAGCACGGAAACTTTTGGAAAGTTCTTGAGTTTTGTGTCCTGAGCGTCGACAGCAGTGAGGTGTACACGCACACATGTTTATGTAGAGTAAAGCAACACTTTGAATATCAACATACTGGCACAGAAGTGTGTATGACTCAGCTTTCTGTCCCCACTGAGGTGGATAGAAGCTGCATTAAATCAGGGTGCGTATACACAGGTGTCCCACATACCAAATTACAAGGATTAACTATACGCACACAGAAACACACACTTTTACACATTCCTGAGGTTGTCTTGACACACACACACAAACGCACGCTCAGAGTCTCAGCCAGATTTTCTAATTAAAGGCAGGGTCACAAGAGAGACTTAAACATGTAAGCTATGTACTTCACTAATGAACCTCTCTATCTGCTCTCTGTCTCTCGCCCGCTCTCTCTCTCCTTCGCTCCATTTCGGTCAATATCTGCCTGGAGGTCAGGCCATTAGAATGTAAGGCACAACGCCTGTTTGATGAAGGCTGTGGTGGGTGTTTATGTGTCGGACAAAGGCCTTTCTTGTGTGTAGTTGTCAAAGGGTATTGGAGGTTTACGGATGCAGAGACAGGGTGGAAAGTTAGCTTTTTTTCTCCTTGTATTACATTTTTTTCCCCTCTGTTTGAATATTTTTTCACAGTGTCTATCTCCTGAAGACGAAATAGCAAAGGAACAGCATATCAGTGTCAATATTAGATACCTGTTTCCAATGCAGCCAGTAAACACAGATAAACGACAGCACTGTGTCATACTTTGGTAGCACATCCTGAAGGATTACGCTCACTCAGACGCACGATTTGTGTCTGTGGCCTTTTGTGTGTGTGTATGTGTGTGCATCCGTGCCCTTGTTTATGTGCGCTCAGCTCCGTACTCTCAGGTGTGTGTGGCTTATCTAGCATTAAGGTCCAGTGAGCATGATGATGTTTCTCTTTAAGTTTTGTCCCCATTCTGTCCTGAGTTCTTATCTCCTCACTGGCAGTTGCCAACACTTTTTTCCTTTTTTTATTTTTGTTGCTGAGATATTCTTCTTTTTCGCCTTTCGGTCATTTCTGCAAAAGGTGAGGTTCAGCGGGAGCATTTGAGTGTTGACAATGTGTCTGTCTGTAGTTCAATTGAGGAGAGCGCTGCATCGGCCTTTGTGACTTTTAAGTGAAAAGGCACATCCATCAAATGTTTTTATGCAGTTTTTTGTTCAGATTTTTCCACCTTGGTTTTCTCTGTCAGCTGTAGAAAGTTCAGTTCAGGCACTGATGTCTTCTCAGAGGCAGTACTTTGTGGATATTATCTGTCTGCCTGTCAGTCTTCCTGCCCTGTCAAGGGGTTGTCACTGCGAAGCTAAAGAATACCGGTGGATTCAACAAAGAATGAAGGTGAATGTTCCACCTGGCTTTTTCTTCAGCTGTGGTAAAAATGACACTGTTTATCTCTTAAAATGAACAAACAACATCTTTAGATCATGGAATTAGTTTTGGAAAGTCATGAAATACGCCATGATGGGAACCCTGTGAGTTCCTTGTCTACCTAAATCTTTGAGATTTAAATAGCTTCTCTTTGAACACCAACTATCCGGCATTATTTACACCTCCCCCTCTGTTTCTCCGCAGTGATCAGCGTCTCCCGGTGTTGCGTAGGGAGTACCAGCAGGGCCGAGCCGCTCCAGGCTACGAGGAGCTAGACACGGCACGACGCAGAGTCCTGGAGCCCGACCCACACCGGGTGAGTGTGCATGCCTGTGGGTGTGTTTCAGTTTTTGGTACCAGAAAATAGGTTTACAGCGAGAGAGCTTTTTTGTTTCTTGCCCTGAACATCCAATAAAACAAAATGACATGTTCTACAGCGAGACGCAGACCCACACTGGGCACTAGTTTAAAAGACTGAAATGTTAAATGAAGGAAATATAAGTGTATGTGTACTGTCTCCAGAGCACTCCAGTGTTCCTGTGAGCTCAGCCTGTTTTCCCCTGTGCCTTTCTCAGGCTATTTTCAGCTCTCTTGTTAACATTTGGAGGTGCTGTGTGCCACCGAGGCGGCGTCCACTCTCCTCCTCATTTAGTTTATGGAGAGATCTATTAGACCGGTGACATTTCCATCCACCCTTTCCTTTAGCTCTATACCACAACCTTCTCTCTTTCTTACTCTCTCATCCTGTTGCTTTTCCATTTTTCCTTTTCCTCTCTGATATTGTTGTCCTCCTCCTCCTCCTCCTCCTCCCTTGTTCCCTCTTCTTTCTCTTTCTTGTTTTGGCAAGAACAACAATGGCCTGAAATCTCTCACTGTAGTTGCCTCTCCTAGCCAAGCTGCACGGCTAAATGTCCCTGAACCTGTATTGATCCAGCCTGAGGAATCATGTCATTTACCTCCGTACACTCACCAAACTCAGCATACTTGCCATGGAAATCAATAGCCATTTATCAGCCATTTTAAAATGGGATTTTTTTAATAGCGAGCCCAAGGATGCAGAAAATCACACTTTGATCCGAGTCAGAATCACTGAATCTGGCCGCAGCAATTTGCAAAGGCATTTCCTCAGAGAAAGATTTCTGTTTCATTAAATGACACAACTGAGCAAAGAGAGGAGCAGAGGCATCTGGGAAATATGGGATAGATTTCCTGACAGCATCGCCGATACCCAATCACCTGACACAACCTGCCTCCTGCCGTGCTCGCTTCCTCGCTTATTGTAGTCTCTGTTTATTGAGCAATGAAGCCCTGCAAACCAGTCTTCATTAGGCACTCTCAGACACACTGCAGTTGCTTTCTTTGAGGCTCAAAGGGCTTTGTCACTCATTACACATCCCTGTGCAGCATGTGTTTCTGCCTCGGTTCGCCGTGACTCAGTCGGTACCGAAACTCTGATGCAATTAAAGCGCAGCAAGCGTGAGGGGCAACCTCTGATCTGATCTGTTATTTTTCACCCCAAAAAAGACAGCGGTGTCCACGGCAGAAACCAGCAGCGGGTTCCTCCCCTGAGGAGCCCGATAATGAAACACCCCACTCACAGTCACACACACTCTCTCTCTCACACACACACACACACACACACACACACACACATGTAGTGAGAATAGAAACAGTAAAACATCTGGGAAGTAACATTGGGTACAAAAAAACAGAGAAAAGACGATAATGGAATGTTATATTGAAACACATCATGATTAAGAGGTGCTGTGAAAGAATATTTTAATCAAACAACTGAAAATAAGAGTATTGTAACAAACTAAAAATGCTTACAATTTTTGTTGACATCTAGCTTTTGCTCCTACAGAGGTTGACTATAAGTCACTTTGGACAAAAGTGTCTGCCAAGTGAATGAAATGTAATGTTTGTTGGTTTGGTTTCAGTGGAGAGGGTAACACGACGAAGCTTTTTAGATTCATGAACAACAGAAAAAGAAATAATGAAACTGTGCTATTTTTCTATTTCTATGAATGCATATAATCCCAGCAAATGTTTTCCATAACAATGGCAGTCTGACAAAACCTAAAGATGTTATGTAGTTGATGCAGTATTAACACACTAACTGCTTAAGATCATATTTAGTTATACTAAGGGAGACCTGATACTTAATTATACTAAAAAGTTCACTGTCGTAGTTTTAGTGTCTGCAGTCTTCACACACACACACACACACACACACACACACACGCCCTGTAGAGAGATGACCACCAAAAGAATAAGCAGAGACACAAATAGATTTTCTTACCACAGTCTGAGCGTTTGTCCTCGCTGTTGTTTATGTTAGTGTGTTACAGACAGTCCTCTATCTCTACCAGTGAGATGGACAGAAACACACACGAGCACATGACACACATTTATGCCTCGCAGACACACACATACAGCATAGTGGAATCTAAACTAACACTTCTTAAAGAATCACTTTTTAGGTTTTACAAGAAAATTAAACTTACATTTATATCAATACCAGAAGGGCCTTGATTTTAAAGCTGATGTAAATATTCCCAATAAGTTCTTAGCAGACATAATAAAACAGAAGTGTCCTCAGTTTGTAGGTAAAAATATAAGAATGAGTCTAAAATAAGACGGAACTGAGTGCTGTTATGTTTATGTTGATGGTTGTTCAGGTGCTGACAAAGTGGAGTTAACAGCGTGCACACGTTTCGATTCACCAGGACATTACTCCACACACATTTACCTATTTTCTCCCTCCGTGTGGTATGACAAGAGCCTAAATGCAGACCACTTGAGCGCTGCGCTCACTCGCTCGCTTCGGCCTTGTGCGATCAGCCTTTTCTGCAGCCGTGAATGGTTAAAAAGGTTTTCGAAGCTCTCCACACGAGGCCATGAGCACCATTCTCCCTCTCTGAGTGGTTTATTTGCGATTTAAAGAGAAGATGAGTGTGCATGTGTGTCTCCATTTGCTCTCCTGGGCTAGAGGATCCTGGGTAACGCACTAACCTAAGCTGACATAAACAAAAGCAGGGATAAAAAGACTGTGGTTACGATATCTATTCATGTCTCTGTTTATTCTTTCAGTGGCCGTCTATCTACATGATCTGGAGGTGGAGTGTGTGTGGGTGTGTGTGTGGTGAGCCACTTTTAAGTGGGTGTGTGTGTCACTGGCTTTTAGTTTGTGTGTGTGTGTGCGCAGCATAATCCAGTCTTCAAAAAGGACTTCATGTCCCTTCCTCATTTCCCTCCTCTAACCCCTCTCTCTTTCTGTGTCTCTGTCTGTCTATCTGTCTCTAATTTGACCCTTCCCCCATGTTCCCTGTCTGTGGATAGGTCACACTTGTAATTATGACAATCACACTGTCCTCTCTCTGTCTATTTTCTCTATATGCTAATGATAGGCTCTCTGTAATGTCTTGATGGCCAATTAAGCCACAAAAGTACATGAGCAGTTTCTTTTTATAGACTTCTTTGTTCTTTGAGATGAGTCTGGGATAACTTTTTACGTGAGACACCACATTGTTAGACTAGAGACTGATCTCGATATGGTTTCTTCTCTGTCACCTTTTAAAGGGATACTTGAGTGATTTAGGATTGCGCTTCCTTAAAGTTGGGCGTCTCTTGTGAGTGAGGCAGATTTAAAAAAATAATGGTCAAAATTGAAGCAGCAGAGGCCGAGATATCCTGTCTCTTAGATCCTACATTTCCCATAATGCAACCAATAGCATATTTTCAATGGTATGGTAAATGCCCATGTCTTTTAAACTACACACCCTAGTTTCCAGCACAGATTTTCTGTTACTGAATAAATTCTTTGTCCCCAAATCCAAGCTGAGATCATTTTCTCAGATTTCACAAAACACTTCCAGAGTAGAGGTCTTCAAGGGTCCACTATTCAGTCTACTCAGGTCCGGTAGGATCCTGTCAGATTGCTGTATATGTGTCAATACGTTGAGTGGATCCAGCAGATTCACCATCAGCTCTAATCATGTGCTGTGACGTAATCATCACAAAAGGCAAATGTGTTTTTTGACGCAAGACGGAGCAGGAGGAGCGACACGTATCGTCTCTCTTTTCAGCTGCGGCTGCTCGTTAATTGGCGGCATCAATCTGCTGCCAGTGTTGCTGTCCTCTCTCGGTTAGGTTCTGTTCGGGTCGACCGCATTTCGGATCAGGTCTTATTACCTTTGTGTGTGTTTGGACTGGGTCTGACAGCCTTCTGGGCCCTTTTGGATTGGGTCTGGGAAAATTAATTTATGCACTGATTTTCCACGGGTCTGTTTCAGACCTCTACATCAGGGGTTTTTCTCAGTCTGGACAAAGCTCCTCCAGAGCGACAGAAGACATTACGCAACTGATTTCACAGGCTGAGTGCTACTCTACTGCTACTACTCTACTACTAGAGTTCCCTTTTGAAATTATTTCCAGTTTAAAGTGTATACATAATCTTACAAATAGAATGACATTAACTACTTATTCAGCCCTCTTAGAGGGATATTTACATGTCATTCATTTTTAAAGGTTCTCTAGAGTATTTAGGATTTTATTTACCCTGAAGGGAACCACTTCACTGATAAAGAAATCATCCCACTCACACATTCATTCATTCATACATTCATTCTTTCTTTCTTTCATTTACTGTTGGCATATTTGCCCCCTAGTGGTCATTATTGGATGTCCAGTAATGTCTACAGCGGACGCACTGACCAGGATCACTTGTTCACTTATTCACCTCCACTCTCTGACGGAGCTGAACATCCACGAAGCTTCACATCAAACACACTGTGTGTCTTTGTCTACTCTAGTCCTAATTGCATGTCTATGATGTGTTTATTATGTAAATGTACTTTATGTGCATCATGTTATGCATGGTCAGCTGAGATGTACAGTAAACTAGAATCTTGTTTACCCAGTGTAACAAAGACACACAGGCGCATGGTATAGGAGATCACACACACACACACACACACACACACACACACACACACACACACACACACATGAACTCATGCATCTTATCTTCAACTCATTACCCTGTGAATCGTAAACAACAGTGGCAGCACATGTGACACCTTTAATGAACACAGAAGTCACAGAAAACCGCACACACAACTACACACTCAGTCATTATAAGACACACACAGAGAAACACTCACACGAGTCCAGATACGACTTGTCATCCGTTGCGCAGCTGTTTTTTGTACTTCTCTCTAATGTTGTGTGTGTGTGGACATCCATCACCTTGATGATGTTTTAATGTCACATCCTCAGGCTGTCTCAATCTCTCCCCCTCTCTCACTTTTTCTCCCTCCCACACGTCGGCCATCACTTCATAAATAAACCCCCACATCATTAAGTAAACACGCACCAGCCTGTCACGGTGATAGATGGCCTACACACACTCACAGACGCGTGCACACACACACACATACAGGCACTGGTGATCTGTGCGGCGTGATTCATGCCCACAGGCAAAAGCTCCCGATGGGGTTTTGCGCCCACAGTCCTAATGAATGCACACATATTCATCTGTGAACTTGCACTCATCTAAAAGCTCACTTTTGGAAAAAAAAAAAAAAACACCTCAGTTTTAGAAATAAAGTCAGAAAGTTACTACCAACAGCAGATTTCCAAATGTGGCGGTAACACACTTCAAAATGTGTCCGCAGGCCCTTTGTGGTTTGATATTGATATTTAGTTTCGTTACTGGTGAAATTCGAAGTCCCACTGTGCCCCAGTGACTGGCCATCACTGCTTTCACCTGACAAGTGCCTGCTCTTACCGCACACCTTCTGCTGTGAACAATTCGGGCTCACACACCGAGGACACACACTCACACAGAGCACAGGTGTAATGGATGTGCTGGCAGGCTAGTCCCGCTGTGTGCCTACTGTTGGGGAAGCTGCCACAAAAATGGTGTAGCCCAGCAGAAAGCTGCTTATAAAGACAAGAGGGGGACCCAGGGGAGAGACATGGGAGAGAGAGGAATGAGGGGAGCAAGTAAAGGAGGGAGAGAATACGAAGGGAAGGGGCAGCCAGTGAGAGGGGAAGAGAGACCAGACAGTATGTGTTTATGAGAAATGGGAAAATAAGAGAGAGAAACAACAGAGCAGAGTCAAAGCGAATAAGACTTAAAGAGGCGCCTTCAGGGGAAGATGGGCCGGATTAGAAATAGCACATCTAACAGGGGAAGCTGGATTGGCACGAGGAGGAGACAGATGGGACGGAGGAGCTGACAGACACATGGAGGCATTGACATAACCGACTGAAGGAATGGAGCGGGGGAGGAAGAGAAAGAAGTTATGGTTTCAGGTGGTAGAAAGCAGCTCAGGTGGTGTCAGTGGTTAGGGAGACTAAAGCAGGTGTCCGCCCTTGAGCATGATATTGAATCTCTACCTAAGGGGCCAAAAGAAAAGGACATTTCCCATTGGGGATTAGGGATGCTTTAACACTTAAAGTTCAACTGAAATGCTGCAGCACACATGCTCGTTTTGTAATGCTCCTCTGAGGAAAAATCAGTACTCAAATGATTCTTTTTTTCATTCATTAACCAGTCAGAATGCTTTTTTTTTTTTTTTGCTTGTAACCAATCAGAACATTTCATTTGGGATAAAGCAGTTAATGTCACCGTCCTGTCATTGGCTAAGAATTAAAATATCAGTCAATTTAAAAAACAGTTTGATTGTAGAAATAGCTTTGTGATTGCAGTTTTTAAAATTTAAAAAAAAACTGAGAGAGAGAGACAGAGATAGTAAGGTAATAAATTGATGGCGAGGGAAGTCATCCTTACTCACCAGAACAGGGGACACACATGAGGATGTTGATTTGAATGCCTTAGTCAAGCTTTGTTTCTGTTTCCATCTCGTACCGCTCTCTCTCTCTGTGCTGTCCAATTAATTAGAAACTTTTTTCAAATAAACTGTTTAAAAATGTCGATTTTATAAAAGCAGATGAATCGGAGAAAGAGGAGCGTGGGAGGCAGAGATGTTAGTTTGTGCATATGGAAGAAAGAGAGAGAGCGAGCGAGCAGCTGGTCCGGGGGTGTTTCTCTGAAGGAGGCTGCACTAATGTTAGCCTAATGTTAGTGTTAATCAGGTTAGCATATGCCCTGTGTGTGTGTGTGTGTGTGTGTGTGTGTGTGTGTGTGTGTGTGTGTGTGTGTGTGTGTGTGTGTGTGTGTGTGTGGATTTGAGGTTTTACTGCACCTGCACTATTTTAATGAGGAAACTCAACTCATCACTCAACATATCTCTCTCTTTCTGTCTGCCTCACTTTTTTCCTCTCTTACACACGCACACACACACACACACACACACACACTGTCACACACTCACAATCCCCATGGGAAAAGCCGCATTTGAAGCACTTGGATCACCAAGCAAGTTGGATTAAGTCCTGCTTTCTATTTTTCACAAACATGCTCACAAGTTTAGAAATGTAATGTACTGTGGACTGACTTTACACACACACACACACACACACACACACACACGCACACGTGTTTACACACAAAACACATGCACATGCATACACAGTCCATATAAATGAGCATGAACACAAAACTCACACACACAAGTATGAACACCCGCTCACACACATTTTATAACAGACTTTTAGGAGGTAACATACCACAAACACATAAAAACTACACAATCCACAATCAGCCATGGAAATGCAACATGTACACACATGCACACACACACTCAGTCACCATCAAAGGGATGCAAACCTCAGCTTTGGCCAAACTCATGCTGTTTTCAGAGTTCATTTCTCTGTAGGAGACTCCAGCCAAATCCATGCTGGCAGCTCACACACACACACACACACATACACACACAGAAACTTTTTAAGGAAAATCCCATAATTCAGTAATTACAAGAAATGCAGTCTGCTGATCCTGGCTTCCTCATGACCCCCTCTGAGATCACCCTCGCTCAAACACACACTCTAGACTTTCTGTCACACACACTCCCTTGCCCACCTAGTCCTGTGCAGCAGTCGGGGCCTGCGCTGATTAAAGGCTGCCCATTGGTCCTGACTCTCAAGACCGGGCTCGGTGCTATTCTGGCCCGTATAATTACACAGGGCCCACCACAAGTTAGTGTTTGGATCATACACCCCAGAATTACTCTGAACAAGCTACTGTGACCAGCTACTGGAGAACCGTCTGAACAGGAGGAAAATGATAGAGCAGAAATAAGGCAGGAGGTAGAGCTTACAGGAGACCGTTCTCTGTTAATGTCGGGGTTGAGGTGATAATTATAAAATGAAAGTAGTGCTGCAAAGATTGTTCCTCCTTACAAGCCCATTTAGTCCAATATTCAGTCTGGCAAGATCATTTTAGGGTAAGGTATTTTGCCGGTGAGGTGAGATAAATCCATGTTTTGCAATGCAAATTTAATTGTTTCTTGCACTAATCACCTTGAAACGTTCCAGAATAAGGCACATTATCTGGAAACGATGCTTCATGAATATTCTGATAACCAATTGATTTGTTTTTGAAACAAGTGAAATTACACCTGACACCATAGGACAGTGTGAAGAATAGAAAGAATGGGCACGTTGTGTTTTTTGTTTGTGGTTGGAGGTTTTTTGCTCTCAGTCTTGACTTGTTTGGACTCTTGACTTAATGTCTAAACTGCCTGGAAGTGGACTTGGTCTTGGGCTCGACGTGAGGGATTTAGTGGCTAGAGCCCTGGTATTTTGCACTCAGCATGTTCTTCTGAACGTATGCGTTAGGGAATATCATTCAAAGATCAATGGTTCCTATCATAAGAGCCACTGATGGTACCGATTCCAACTGTACTACTACTATACCACTAAACAGTGCAGAGACAGAGAGGCAAAGACAGTGAGTGCAGGTTCATTCATTTAATTTCCTACTTTTTGACCACATCTATTGTTTTACATCATCTGCTCTTTGCCGTTGGCTTTCATCTCAGAGTTTGATTGGCGCACACAGGAGCACTTCCTCTGTCCCCCGTCTCAAACCCACACATAGACTGAGACTCAGGCACAGGCTGAACTCTTGCTCACACTCCTGGGAGACAAAGACACAAGTGAACATCTCATTCCAGCATTATGTTTCTACCCACTGCTATCAAGAGTTTTCACGCACACGTATTGCACCTTTCTCCCTCTTTTCTCTTTGCAAAGTCACAATGAGCGATTCCATCCACGGACTCCTCCTCTCCTCCTGTCCTTGTCTCTCCAGCTCATCCCTGAGGCTCAACACGCTCCTCTCCCTCTCTCCTTTGTGTTTTAAGTCACTTCATTCCAATGCTGCACAGCAACCGGGTGAGGATTTTTATTTTTTTCCTACCTCCTCTCCCTCCTCCCCATCTGGGCCGACAAAGGCCTACAGGGACTTATTTGGTGTCTGTCTTTATCCCCACAGCTTGTCTCTGGCCTACGGGCAAACTGCAGAGTGTGATCTGTCTGCAAGTTGATAGAAATCTCCCATTCTCCTCCTCACTTGTGCTCCGCTCTCACTTCAAAGCTCGTCACCACTCTGCGTTTGAATATAAGAAGGGGACGTTCAGTAGGGTCGGCTGTCTCTTTGCTGAGGTCACACTTCATTATCTTCCCAAAAGAATATAGGTTAAGTTACTGCTCCGTTTCACAAGAGGAGTTTGGATCGTTTTCAGCACAGATACAGGACCGCAATGCCGATCAGGCTTTCCCCGTTGTTGCATTTCAACAACATGTACCACAAGGTGTGAGAAAAATCGGGACACTTCTCCATTTTCTGTGCTTCAGACAGGCAAACTGCTGCAGATTAATTTTGTGCGAACGGACCCTTTAAAGCCAGTAAAGCTCACTCCAGAGGTTTTGGAGTTGCATCAAAGTGTCTGAAGGTCAAACGTATCAACCTCACGGCATTTGCAGCAGGCCATTGGAGGGCGTGAGGAGCTGGATTCACTCATCAAAGCCTCCATCACTGGTGGTGGTGTCAACCCCCACGTCCGCAAATCTGTGACTGTAAGGAAGGGACAACAGAAGACTGAATAACCTGAGCTGTGGAGATGGTGCCATCCCACAACACAGACACATGACTTGACAGAACTGGAGGGAGAGCTGTTGGAAGATGTGTTGGTGATTTTGCAGAGTTTGTGTGTGTGTGTGTGTGTGTGTGTGTGCAAGACCCCGGTTCAAACATCGAGGCTGTGCAGAGGCTCCTACACACACAAACACACACTCTGTATGACTGTTATATCACAGCTTGGTAAAAGATAAGCAAACTCTGTCTCTCTCTCACACTCACACACCCTATGACATACCTTTCAGGGTATCATAACCTGGACAGGGCAGAATGAAACCAGCCACACACATACAATACACACACACATGCACACACGCTCACAGGGGTATTTGGATGTTATTTCAGTGAACAGTGGGGAGGCAAACAAACCCGCAGAGGGGGAGAGGAACATGGACACAGCCCCAGCAAATAAACAACACCCCATGGCCACTGCCATGGCCACACACACATGGAACAGGTTTAAGATGCATGTTGATTACAGCTTCATGTGGTAACAAAATGCACACGTGCAGGTTCCCCTTCTGACGTCAAAGGCAATTTTACAGAAGTTTAAAAAGTCACTGATTTGGTTTGGATGGCCATTGATCAGCAGGTTGATTAACATGAAACCTAATATTCTATTTACAGTCCAAATAACCCATCAAGAATACAAGATGAAATTGATCAGCCCATTCCAAGTTTTGTCATCCGGAAGAGCGATATAAATCATCCAGTTACAAAATGTTTGTGGCTAATAGCCACTTAAACAAATCAAATATTATCTTGGGTTGCAAAACATATTGAATCTCTGTGTGTGTTTGTCCACTTGGAGCCAGTGACGTGAGTACATTGCCCGGAGAGTGTAAAACGTTTGAGCGTGCGCTGATGCAAGTAAACACAATTTATTTAGAGTTCATGTAAACGGTTTGAAAGTTTAAACGAGAGTAAATTTATTCGGACAGATAAAGTAGTCTGCATGGAGCCGTAGCAAACGATGAAAGTAAGGAAGAGCATGGTGAACTCTTATCTAATGCAGCTAATGAGCTAAACATTCTTTGCACACTACCTGTTACATCCTCACATGGGAAGATTAAACCGCAAACACACACACATCCAGTCAAAGTCTGAACCCAACTGTATGTAAATGTGAAAAGCCATTCTAGGGTCAAGAGTTGAGGCCTAAACAAACACTAACAATGAAGACAATTACCAGCAGATTGGTCTATTACCAAAATAGACTGCATTCCAGTCTGAGTGTGTGTAACCTTTGGTCCCCGTGTGTGTGTGCGTGTGTACCATCTGCTGCTAACGAGCTCGGAGTAAGCGAGGTCCAGGTGTGGGAGTGTTTAGTGTACGCTGGGGGACAAGTGAGCCTCCTGTTTGAGCTACACACACACACACACACACACACACAGAGCCTCCTAATACAGCATAATCGTGTGTGCCACGGGGTAAACTTGACTAGCATGGAAGAGGTGCTTTGACCTTTGAGATTTAGTTGGTTATTAGTTGGTAACTATGCCAACAAGCCACTTCACAAGAACATTACATATTTAGAATGGCCAGTGGCTACCTCACAAACACAAGGGGCTAAAAAAAGAAAACACAGAGAAGGCAGAGAGAGTTGTTTTTAGACTAAAACTATTGATTTGATTGTAGCTGTACCTGTTAACCACTATTTAAATCACTATTTTATGATTGTTGTCTTAAAAAGTAACATACTTTTAAATACAGACTAATGACACCTGTATCGAGTGATTACCTATAATTTAAAATGAGTGTGAAAAACCCCAGCTTAGGGTGGACAGAGGGCCAAAACAGAGAGAAAAAACTGTTTTCTGATTTAGCCGGCTTAGTGTTGACACAGTCTAAATCATTTTTAGGTTTTTATGAAACTGCTGAATGCTTTTAGAAGTGCTGCATTGCTGCAGGCTTCATCTATGCAAGCAACAGCTGTTTTCCAGCATGACAGAGAGACAAACTCTGTACCATCCTATATATATTGTATTATGTCTTTGAATGCATTGAAGTGATCTATATCAACCTGTTTCTCTCCAAACAAACTCCCAAAAAGGTGAAATTAAAAGCCTCCAACAGAGATATAGTAACTCTGGAGGTATTTTTACAGCATGTTGCATTACGTAAACGTGCAGACTTGTATGTGTGTGAGTGTCTGCATATATAAATGGGTGTGGTTTTTCTGTATTTCGGCATTTCAAGTTCATACTCCAACTGTCAACAGCTAGTGGCAGCAGTAGTTAGACTCTGTGGCTCGCAAGTTCCTGCTTCGTTTTGTTTTGCACCCACCTACGCGTGCGCCACATCTTTAACAACTCCTCTGTCGGTGTTCCCTCCTGTGCCAGCTCAATTCTCTCCCTCTCCGTCTTATCTGTTCTCCCTCCTCCCATGGGGGAGTCAGCAGAAACTCATCACAGTGATTTTTAGGGAGGGGTGGAGGGGGGATGGATATCTGGCGGGTTCTGCGTCATCGTGCCAGTCGGATGCAGGGCGTGGGGGGGAGGTTGCCAACAGGAGGTGGGCATGGGGTGCCAAGCAGAGGCTCCACACTGAGACACATGCTTAATTAGCATCCAAGATGGATAGAGGGAGGAAGAAAAGGATGGATGGATGGAAGGAGGAATATGTGGCAATACAGGAGGCTAATTATGCCATTTGAAAAAAGACGCCGGAGGAAAGCGGTTTGGAAAAAGCAAATCTGAGCATCTCAGTCACGGGATGAAAGCGCTGCTCAGGCATTGTGTCAAAGCACTTGGACTCTCATTTGAGGTTTATTGTACATATGAGCATCGCAAATTTACAGCAAAGCCAAAAGTGCTCCCAAGAAATTCATTTCCTGAGCTCCGGCAATACTTTCTGATGAATGCGACAGCTGTGCTGCTAGAGCTGATTGGTGTATGTGTGTGTGTGTGTGTGTGTGTGTGTGTGTGTGTGTGTGTGTGTTCCAATGCGTATCATCTGGCACTGTCAAGGCACGGCTTTCTAATTTGGAAAAATGGAAAAGTGACTTTCTGCTCATTCACACTCACACACCCGCCAAGCATTCTGTCAGAGCGTTTGTCAGCTGGTGAATTGCGGCGTGCGCAGTGACTCGACACAATTATACACTTTATAAGAGAGATTGTTCTGATATGTTTAAGCTCATTTGCTTTCCCCCGATGAGAAAGTATTAAAAGCAGTCTGAAGCTCTGCTGATTGTAAGGTTTGGGGTTTAGATTACACACATATGCGTGCACATGCACACAACTGCAGTGAGCTCCAAAGATTAACAAAGTCTTTCAGCTTTCCAGTTTTACCACATGACACTCATGAGAAATAGGAAATTCCCTATCATGTTTGTGTGTGTGTGTGTAATGTGGTCTGGCATAGAGTCCAGAGAGAATCTGGCTTTCTGTCAGCTACTGTCTGCACAAGACATTAACTTTTCCACTGATAACCACTTACACACAGCCCACACATACATACACTGCAGATACACACAGTACTGTATATGATGTCACCAGGTTCAGGAAGAGGACGTGAACTTGGGTGGTGTGCGAGGAATAGCGAAGTGCGTGTCATCGCTCTCCACCTGCGGAGCTGTGAAGATGAGGCTCTTTGCTCACTGACCGCCTCCTCAGAAGTCTCTCCAATCTGGATGAATTTCATGTAGCTGTTTTACTAGTTGCCATAGTGAGACTGAGACTTGTTTTGTGTGTTTGTTTACTTGCGCGCGCGCGTGTGTGTGTGTGTGTGTACGCCACAGCAGTATTTCGAGGCACATCATCTGGCACTAAAGCTGGCTGTCTAATTTGGGGAAATGGGCTTCCGCATGAAAAGCATCCATATGACAGACATCCATAATATGTGTGTGTTTGTGTTAATAAACGAATCTTCCAGACCTATGGCTGCAGGCTATTATGTTAATACAATCAACGGACAAAGAATTTCACTCATTTTATCTGAACACACATATCCTCCTCTCCTCATCATTCTCTTCCTCTTCCCTTCCCTTTTTTCTCCCCCGCTTCATACGCAGAAGATGTATTATGCCTTGTTCAACACACACACACACACACACACACACACACACACACACAGAAGGTCTTCCACCTGAGTCCCAGCTTCTTGCTGAGACTAATGCCCCCTTTACCTCACATTATGCATCTCTTTGCATAATGTCCCCTACCAAACACACACACACTGCCATCCAAAGATGGAGCATTCACTTCCCGACATCATATTAAACCTGCACCCAAAGACACACACGCCTTCCCCGACTACCACAATATTAACACACACACACACATACACACACACACACACACACACACACACACAGGCACAAAGCCACTTTAGTGGATAGAGCAGCAGCCTTGCCCCAGCCTTGGCTCTGATGTGCTTTCACTTCCTGGCTCCCATTCAGAGACATTAGAGCTCCCTACATTACAGAGACATGCTAATGATATCTGGTAATGCTCCGCTGCTGCGTTGACATGCAGAATGAGTTTGAACTCATACGTACATGCAAAACACAGCAATAGATTGATCCTGCGTGGAGTCATTTGGACTCTTTATAGTGTGTGTGTTTGTGATATTAAATTCTGTGTATGTGGGTGTTTGCCGGGTTGTATCGCTTTGATAGCCTGGATCAAACGTCTCACTGTTTACCTCTTCAGATTTCCATGTGTGTGTCTGCCAGACCTGTGATTGCATGTTTACGTGCACATGTGCAGATATTGTACATATGGCTTTTGTGTATTTGACCAACGTGCTGGTGTGTGCACATTAAGCTACAGTGGTGTGTGGTGTGTTTGACCGATGAAATGTCCATTGAGTAAACAGCCTGTGTTTGTATGTGAGCCCAGAACCTAGATTACAGATAATTGAAACTGTATGCTCTGTCCTCTCTGTCTACCCTCTGCCTTCCTCTTTGTTTGCCTTCAGCGATGGCTTGTTTAAACCCCCTTGTGTTGTTGTTCTAACCTTAGAACATGTCCACACTCACGCAACTAAATCTGACACCACATCTTTTTCTCTACACGTTAGCCTTCGATCCGCAATAAGCCAGTGCTTTTCACACCAAAAAAAAAGAATGATAGCGTTTCATCCCTCCAGAAAAGTTAGGAGAACATGTGCCAGGGAGCATTAAAGCTGTTCTGGAGGCTTGCGGTGGACCAACACCTTAGCAAAACACTTTCTGTAAGTCTCTGGAACTTTACTGGAGGGATGAACACCATTCATCCAAAACATACTCCCTCATTTGGTGTTTTGATGATGGCAGCGGAGAGCACTAACACTTCACTCCAAAATCTCCCACAGGTGTTCAGTTGGGTCCATCATTTTCACACTCATGAAACCATTCAGCGAGCCTTCGTGCACTGCATTGAAATGTTTCTCTACTCATTTATCCAGAGTTTTCCCCCGTCTGTAAGTAATAGAGTAGAGGTTTATCCTGCTGAGACCAAGCTGAGTAAACGGGCTGTGGCTGTCCTGCTCCCCTACCACATGATGCCTTTAATCCTCAGTTGTTTGCCAACAGAAAGAGAAAGAAGAAGAAGAGATTTAGCTGGTTTTCTGCTACTGTGGCGTTTCAGTGTGGATGGAAAATGACCTGAAAATGCTATTGTGTACCAAAGTCATTTTCATATGTAAACAGCATTTCCAGATTTATCCGCCTGAGCGTGGACGTGGCTTTAATCAATCACTTCCTGGTGTGTGTGGATGAGACCGTGAACAACCCTCTGCCCAAAACCTACTCGAAATGTAATTTTTTTCCTGTAATTTATGTGTTTGCGTGAACCGTACACACACATGTTCATCGGAGGGGCACAGTGCTTACATGTGTTTATGTTACCACATGTGGGGCATTCCATTATTTCTCCCTCTCTTGTTTTTAGTTTCCGCTGAAACCACATGGCTGCGCACAAACACATACATGCTTTAAATACTTCATGTACATCCACTGAGTTAAATTTCCGTAGGACTGAATTATTACTGAGGTTAAACATGTAGCCTGAGGACATGTGTGGTCTCCACCACAAGGTTTAGCTGCTTGAATAGGCCTAAAATCTAGGTTTAACACATTTTCTTTTCGTCAAATCTCTACCTGAATGACTTCCAGTGAGGGGATGTATGACTTCAATGCCTTGCTCAAGGGTATTTTGGCTGTTAAGGGACTGAACCTTGGACCTTTTTGGTCTACGTACTTACATTACTTGTCCTGTGTCTCCTCACAGATGGCCCCCAGAGGAGCTGAATCTCGACCTGTGCACCGCTACGAAGAGGTGGACCGACAGTATCCTGCACAACCCAGGTGAGACCACTGTGTGTGTGTGTGTGTGTGTGTGTGTGTGTGTGTGTGTGCGCGCACGGGTCTTATTCCTCAATGCAGGAAATGAAGGGATAACTTCTTGCCACTCCCTCACTTTGTGTCTCCCCCACTCACACAAGCACACACGGCACAGACTAATCCTCTTTGGAGCTTATAATTAAATCTGGAGTGTTTGCCTTGGGAGTGTCTACTCATCCCAGGAATAGGAGTGTTCAGCTCTCCAGAGAGCAGGGCACCGACAGGAGGATCACACACACACACACACACATACGCACATACGCACAGAGGATGGTTTGCTCTTATGAAGAATGTATAACCTCTAGTGTGGGTTTAATGGAACTGCACATGTTCCTTCTATTTGTTCTAACGTTCTCTTGTCAAATCAGGCACATGTGTACGCTCACATACCTCTACTGTTCTCCATATATGTGTTTCCCAGCAGTGCTACAGCAGACCAGAATATTACCTGACTCGTGCGTGTTAATGTGTGTGTGTGCACATGCTGAGCAAACGCCATCTTTGTGATGTTCGCCGCCCAACAGCTAAGTGGAGCGTGGAGTGGCGTGGTGCGAGGAAAGTGAGAGGAGGAGAATGAGGAAAAGAGGGGGACACCGGGATGGAGAGGAGGAGAGTGAGAAAAAGAGAACAGTCATTTCACGGGTTATTGCCCCTCCTGATATGACAGGCACCAGGGAGCGCAGACATCAGCACTGGCTCAGGGGGGACGAGACACACTGAGAATCTGGGAGAGAAGGAGACAGAAGGAGGGACATGACCGAGCAGCAGAGGGACAGAGAGATTAGCCAACTGTAACTGTGGAGACAAACCCAAATGGAGACAGACTGACTAAGGGAGACTTGGAGGACCTTTGACAGCTCAGTCCAAACTATACTTACTGTACAGTAACACAGAAAAAAGAAGTCAGAGTTCATGCCACCCACTTATCGAAACCTGAGGTCCAGAAAATTGAAAACCTTTCCAGCCATTCAGACATTTTATTTGCTGAAATGATTAGTCGACAACAGTTTTGATAATCCATTAATTGTTTTAGTCCTTCTTCCAGCCAAATGTGTTCCAAATGTGAGGATTTGCTGCTTAATATCATTGTAAATTGAATCCCTTTGGATTTTGCGTTGACATTTCAAGATGTCATCTTGGGCTCTGGGAAATGATTGATGTCACTATTTCTTTGTTTTATACCATTGTAAATGACCAGACAAGACGAGCAAGCTGAAGATGTCACCTTGGACTCTGACTGTGACATGACTGGCATTTTTCTCTATTTTCTGACATTTTCTTGACAAAAGGATTAATCGAAAAAAGAATCAACAGACCAGTTGATAATGAAAAGAATCATTAGTTGCAGCCCTGCTGCATTTCCAGTGTTGTTCTAATGCTTAAACTGTGTATTTCAGCATTTTAATAAACTGAGGCTTTTATTAACACCAGCACCTTTCCAGTTCTAGATAAACAAACAGGATTTAAAATAAGAAAATTAATCTGCAAACTGCACAGGATGACAGCAGGTTTTGGCTGAAATATTGGACTATATTATATATAACGACAGCTCAAATGTTTTATAATTTAGTGATAAAGTAGTAGCATCCATCATATTCTCTGGCTTATATGATTAGGCGTGAAGATAACAAGTCAGGTTCAAATAATGTTCATTACCTCAAGAAATGTTCTCATTGTTATTTAACTGTTGTTCATCTCCTCTTTGAAGTATTTTTAGGCCCAAGACCCATAGGATATCATCCGTTTGAAATGCATATGGTAGAGTTAACATGCTTCTGGGGACATTGTCTCAGCAGAAGAGCAACAGCAACAAAAGGCAGAGGAAAAGTGCCAGATAGAGTTTGAACACTATTCAAACGCACATGTTTGTGTTCTTGTCTCTGATGTTTCTGTAAAGATAAATCACGACTCCTCAGTCCCCCAAACTCCTCCACCTCCCAGCCAGCATAAATACAGAGGCAAGAGGAGGAGGAGACGCCAATATATTCCGGGAATGTTTTTTTTTTTTCTTTTTTTCATCGAGGGGGAAAAACAGGAGAAAGAGAGAGCAGACACAGCAGTGAATTGAATGCATTTTTCAAAGTGGAGCTGAACTTTGTGCAAAATCCCTCCGGGGGCCGCCATTATTGAAAGCCATTTCCTCTCAAAATGAGTGCGGCTCCACCATTGGCCTGGCTCTCATTAGCATACATTTGGCCTGCCTTTGTGTGGAGCCGGCTGGGGCTGCAGCTGGAGGGGTGGGAGTGAAGGAGGTGAGTGTGTTTGTGTGTGTGTGTGCGTGTGTGTGTGTGTGTGTGTGTGTGTGCATGAATAGTACAGGAGGTGTAGCACCTCACAGATGGGAGCATATGGAGAGTAGAGGAGAGGTAAGAGTCGGAAGGATGGGGATGAAATCGAGGCAGAATCAAGGCGTTCAAGCGGACATTTAAATATTTCAATTTCAGTGTTGTGTTGCTAAGCGTCAATATGTCCATGCACAATATAGCTCTCCTAACGAAAGCACACAAGTATTGTCTTTTTTTTTTTCTCCCGTAGGTTGAAGTTATTTGGACTTTCTGTAGTTTTAGGTAGACCGTGTAATTCTGCTTTTCTCACAGTCAAAACAAAAACAGAACAGTTTGCCCTGTTACCTACTTCCTTCCTTCATTGTGCCGGAAAACATTTCTCATCCCAATCCTGCAGTCCAAATTGTGGGTTCATTATACTGAGATCACCTCTCAAATCAAGAGTTCCTTTGGACCTGAAGGAGTGGATGCCAGAGTAGCAGGGCTGATGGAGAGAAAGTGGACCTCAGCCTGGGACTTAGTGCTGAGGGCTACTGCACAGCAGCCAACAAGAGAGGCTGAAGTCTGGGAAAAAGGATTTGGAAAAAGGGCTGGAAGTGGCAGCGTCGAGAGGTTTGCCCCAGGGAGGGTGATAGTGCTACTTTGGCTCTTACCTCCCTCTCCATTGGCCATTAACGCTGGGGTGCAGCTCAGCCTGCGGATAGGCTCCATGCTTGGGGACACACAAATGCGCGCACACACACGGCCATATGGAGAATATTAACATCATTACCAATTCAAAGCAGCAGGTCATGGGCGCGGCGACCCAGCCTCGGGTTATCCAATCAGAGCACCCCCTGACCCACCCCCCCAAGGTGATTGGATTAGGGGGCCAGGTTGGCGCAGCAACGTTGCTGGCCAGGGCTGATAATTGGCTGATTAATGTGCAGTCGATGGCCAGTGAGCCTTGAGAGCACAGGGCTCCAACCAGGGGACCAAACTGGCCTCATGAAGCTCCTGTCACATCTGAACAATGGAGGTGACCCACTGAGAAGGACACAAGGTGTGTGTGTGCGAGTGGTGAAGGTCTTCACAGGTCCATTTGGTTCCAAGACCATGGGAACCAAGTCAGACTGGGTCCAAATCAGTCAAATATATGTCCAATATCCAAGTGGATCCAAGCACATCACTATCAGCTCTGATCACGTGGTGTGAGCAGAGCCAGGTCAGTTTGGACTTGGCCCAAAATTTAGGAAGACAAGTCTTTTTGCATGTGTCTGCGGTCAGTCATTCATTGTTTGAGGAGTGACTGAACGCTCAGTAGTCTCATCAAGCGCTCTCTGCCCCTCCTTAAAAAACAGAGGGCAACATCTTGATTGTCCTCAGCATGTTGAGTATCCTCTGGTATGTGGGGAAAGTGTCCCTTAAGGACTCTCATCTGACCTTCCTGAAAAGTGCACACACTTACATGCACTTCCAAGACTTCCAGCCACTTGGTTTTCTCCACCATGTCTCGGCACATGAACCTTCTCGCCCCGGCTGTGTCAGCTCAGGCCCTAATGAGCCACGTCCAGACTGGACACACCTAGCAACACAGAATAGAAGAGAATAAATGACTCAGCCCCCCTCTGAGTGAAAGCAATCTGTTGATTAGAATGGGATGAATAAATAAGGAAAGCGGGAGAGGAATATTAAAAATGAAAAACCCCTCTAAAATGCTCATATTTACTCTGCTTGGCTGTCTGATTTTGTCAACTGGAAATAAGCCCCTAAAATTTCGCTCCTACCTCGCACGGTTGGACGGTTGTATTTATTGCAAAGGTCTGTTATTATTTTAGCACAGTAATATTGTCAGGGCCTGTAGTTTGGAGCTCTTGATGAATTCGGATGGCTTTTCAAGGTCAGCAGAGAAATCATATTTTCACCGCACTCGCCCCATCTTTATTAAAACGCAATCCTGCTTCTCACAGTTTCATAAGTGATCAACTGTTTCCCCACCCGCTGCTGTCCAGCTGTCGAATGACTCACTTTAAACTCACCCAACTCAGTTAGAGTTATTGTCTCCGTAACTCATTTAATTTCTCGGGTCCTGGAGAGTGCGAGTATGAAGAGTTTTTCTGCATTTGCCCCATAACAGCTGGTGATGTCTTTCCAGGACCCTACGTGATTGGTTTAAAAGGTGATGTGACCCCCTCTTTTATTGTTAAATAAGCAACCCAAGAGCATCTGAAGCAATGCGCAGATTATTTTGTTTGATTTCCCGAGAGGTGCCCTAACCCTTTTCTTATTTGCGGGCCCTTTATGAAGGAACGGGCCCCTTTGGTGTGCAGAGGCAGCGGTGTTTGTCCAGCTAACGGTGTTTGTGCTCAGACACAGGAAAATATAATGGAATCAGCAGTAGGAAATGAAAGGGCTTTAGCCAGCTCTGTCACATGCACAGCTGAGGCACCAGCGGCTCTACCTGTGTACAATAACTTTTCTTTTTCTGTTCTCTGCATTTTTCCCGGATTCCATCAATCCCTTTTGTCTGTGTTTTTGTGTCGCTTCTGTTTATATCTCTCTTACTATGTCTCTTTGTGTCTCGTCTCGCTCTCTGTCTTCCCCTTCCTCTCCATCCCTCGCTCCCACAGTCTCTCAGGTCTGTGTATGGGAAAATAAAATAGCCGCTTTATAAATAAAATAAAAGATATACACTTTGAGGCCTCAGCGCTCTCCATGAGCTCAGTGAGAAATACAAAGACTGTCGTGTACAAGTCTGCATGACATTCAGTCCGCAAATACAGATGGACGGGCAGCTCTGTGGAGGAGACGTTACCGTGAATCCAAATGTTCTCTTCTTTGCACAGAATAGAGTCGAGTAGAATAGAATAGAATAGAATAGACATACAATGAACTTAGCTTGAACTGCGATGAATCTGAGAAATTGAATATGAGTTGTGGGGAGTCAGTGAAAAAGAAATCCCATCTGTTTCTGTCATTAACAGTTACTTTACTGATTTCCCCCAGCACATCTCTATTACATGATTACTCTCCCTCTTGGAATACTGTCCAAGAAGTAAACCTGACCTTTGACCTCCTACTCTCGCAGTCATTGTAATTCTCTCTGGATAAGGACAGCAGTTAAATGCCTTAAATGTAGTGCAAATCATTAGAATAAAATGAAACAGAAGATTGTAGAGTAAATGGTTACTGATAGTCGTCTGAAGCATGACATCACTAAAATGATGAATGAGTCATTAAATGTTCCTATGAGCCTTTTGAGAGGGTACCTATTCTTAGTTTACATACAGGCTGTTTGCCCTGGTGCCTCCCATCTCTCCTCACCTTCTCATTTCCACCCGAAAGCTCCCGCTTTGCAGTCGGACACTCTGCTACCTGCCACTGATACTGTACACATTCCTTGTCATTGCTCAGTATATAGTAGCAGAGAGTGTAAACACAGGGCCCATTTAGATGAGGCACGTGCGTCTAGGTGAGAGCCAATTTGGTCTACCGTTGTTGTCATAGCCTGGTTTGATTAGCAGAGCTGCCTGGGCGACCACGGCCAGAGTGGCTAATGGTTTCCTCTGCTGCGGAGCCAGCCAGGCCTGCTCTGTGTCTGTAGCACTCACCTAGTACAGCACCATTAGCGCTACGACTTTGTGTGTGTGAGTGCGTGTGTATGTATGTGTGCACGGTTTGGACAAGGATGAATTTGGAGAATCTGGAGAATGCATCATACACTAATGAATATGTCAGCTTGCTAAATATGCTGTAGTACATCTTTTAAACAAACAATTTTTACAATAATTGATGACCACACTCTCCTCAGACCAGAGGGAATGGTTTGGCTCGGGCTACAACTTATCATCTAGAAACCATAGACAGTGGTTTCACTACCTTAAACCATCGATTGAATACAGGAAATGCATTTCGAGCTATACTTTTTATCTGTAGCACTGCTTCATCCCTCTGCGAATTATGACACATTAAACATTTTACCCAGAAAAGTGTGTGTGGACATGCATATGAATGTCTGTGCATGGGAGTGTTGGCGGTGAGGTGCAGCAGCTGTTTTTTCTGCCGAGCAATTAATGTGTTTTGCACGCAGTGCATGTCTGTTCCTCATCAGTCGACTAACAGGTGAGCATGTATCTGGCAGATGTGCTTACATATGCATCTGTATGTTCTCCTCATCTTTGCAATCAGAACATTAATAAATTCATGTGCAAATGTAATTTATGGGAGTGCAGTTAAATGTCTAAGTAGTAGTAGTAAGGAAAGAATAACATATACAGTAGAATGCAATTAGCTGCCTCCAAAGATCCAAATTGGTGCTTCATTTCATTTAATTGTTTATTTTTTTTACCAGCACAAAAAAGTAATATAGAAAGTTAAACCCTTTTGCTTTAACAACAACTTTAACATAGTACATGGATGCTGAGTTTTGACGTTAAATGTCTCTCTATGATCATCACCACCTAATCTTAACTCAACCAACCACTGCAGATTTTTCAGGCATCTGTTTTTGGCTCTTTACATAAATAGCAACGTTTTTAATGTAACAAGATACAGCTGTACCTTGACTTTATACACAGTATGTTTCCTTGAATCCACCTTATTTATAGTTCTTGCGCTTCTCTATGCTATAGATTTATATTGGTTGTATATGTGTAACTAAAATACAGTTTGACGTGCCTTATAATCCAACATATACTGTTCAAAATTGCAATACTTTTGGACACTTTTGTCTTAATATAAATTATGTAAAGCTTTCCTGGTACATGATGTGTGGCATCCTGCATTTCTAACTACTGCTCTCTGAAATCAGGTCTGCTTTTCTTTAGATGATACAAATTTTACATAAAATATTGGGGAATTCAAGCAAAATAATTAATTGACATTTATTATCTAACATAGTTTTAAAGGTCTGAATGTAAAATCTGTAAATAACACAAACTGTTTTTCCAAGTTTAATCATATTGTGTCGTGTGTGTTTGTGTGTACATCTGACAGAGACACATGGTTGTTTTCCAGCTGTTTAGGACCGGAGGTATTTGGGGGACCAGGATAGTGAGTGCGGGGGTCTAATAATAAGGAATTGGGAGTTGAGAGGGGGGGGAGTTACTAATTTCCTCCTTCCGTTTCCTTGGGGCAGGTGCAGGATAACCCCCACCCCACATTCCCCATGCTACCACCATACACACAAATTCTTCACTGTCATAAGGCAGATGCTATGCCTAAATGGCAACACACACTCTCACAGCCCCAGATGCACATACACACCCACACACTTTTTCTTTAACTGTTGAGTATGTAATCATATACACTTCCAACACACATTCACATGCATGTAAATATGGATGCGATACTCCGTCTGTCATTTGCTCTCACCACACACACACACTCAGAGGGTGGTTGGGAGTGTGGTATATGGTGCTGATGTTCTCAAAGTGTGAGTCAGATGTATTACACGGCATGTCACGGCTTTCCACTCTAGTTGGTCCCTGTGGTTCGGATCACACCCTGCACTGCTGCTCTATCTAGACCTCAGAGGGACAGACGAGTGTCTACATCTGTCTGTCTCTCTCTGCCTGTCTCCTGCTAAACATGGCTCATCTTTTATTCTCTCTGCCTCTCCCTCTCTTTGCACCGTCTCCATTTCCTATCCTAATTTTTGATCTTTTTTTTTTTTGCAAATCATGAATGCATCAAATTTAAAGAGCAAATGGAAACAAGAAAATTCAATAACATTTCCGCTATATCCCAAAAGGTTTATACATTTTCTCAAATTACATGATAATTTAACAGGGATGGAAATGCATTTGCCCGGTGAATCATGATGTAGACAAATGGTTCGGTTTCATTGCAAAACAGATCAAAACTGGCTTTGCGCTTTGTGAAATGTTATCTGTAAATTTCCTCTTCCTAGTAATGTCATACCTACCATCACTCCCGTGTCTGTGTCATTAAATAACAACCTACCAAGTATTAATTCATTCTTGAAAGACTTTCCATGTTCCTTTTTTGACATTCATTCAACCTATTTATTTATTTCAACATCGCTCGTGGAAACATCTAATTTGCATTTGATTGTTTTATTTTATTTTTTATTGTGACATTTCAAAAGTGTGCGTAAAACTCGCTTGACAGCTGAATGAAAACACAGCTACTCTCTGCATGTGTCTTGTTGTCATAAGCTCTTTTCAAGCTAGATTAGCGGTACTGGCGGAGCTCCTTCAATTGTCATTACCGATGGTTTTATTGAGGCAGGAATCTGCCATGTTTGGCATGTTTTTTGTAAGTCAAAAGCAACAGCTCTGGAGGAAAATTTCCACCCTGTCGTCGGGAAACTGTACCTCACTTGTTATGTTTTTAGTGGCAGAGTTACATGTATGTTAATAACTGTGATGCATCTTTCATTCTTTCTCTTCATTGGCCTCTCTTTGTCTTTCAGTTTTGCCTTTATTTAGGCGTTTTGTTCCTTCTGTGTTTGTATTTCTTTCTCTCTTTCCCATAGTAATATGGAACATAGCACACAAACTTACTGATGAAGTTACGTAAGTTAACAAGTAAACAAGAGATCTCATTCTGACACTTCGAATATACAAACGCAAACCATGCACTCTTCCTCGCTTGCTCTCTTACTCACCGGAGCGCACGCACACTGGAAATGTTTTATTTGGATTCATGTCAAATTAAAATATTGTGTACATTCAACATGGTTTGAGGACATTTCAGGTTAGCAAAGGCCCACAGAAACACACGCAGACTAAACACATTCACTTCCCTCCATGTCCCAACCAGGCTGAAGCCAGCTGTGTGACCCAGGGATGAGGAACTCCCTGTGGGTCACTGAGACCCGTGGACCCCCTAATCCCCCAGCTGCTTGGCCGGACACACACACACAAATGCATACTCTCATATGGTTGCAGCCAGTCATGCCATCATTAACCACATTATCACAGAACTTCCCTTATGTTTGCTTTTGTACAATGTTTTAACAATAATATAATAATAATAAATATAAATAATAATAATAATAATAATAATAATAATAATAATATACAAACTTAAGATACTCACTTCCCTTCTGCTCCTCCTGCAAACACTCACCTCCCTGAAGAATAAATACTCCCATATGAGCACACAAAAGGCATCTCATACACAGCTACTAGTCGTGGACTACTAGGCCGTGTCATGCCTGGGTCAAAGGTCATCCAGACCTATGGCACTAAAGGAATTTATCCTAATGGCGTCATCCAGAAAATTGGACAAAGAACGTATTTAAGAGTTGTTTGGTACTTTTCAAAAAAACTCTGATGCGTTTGCCTGTTTGTGTCGGTTTATTTAATTACACCATGAACATTTGTGATTGTATAGCAAAGTTACAGTACTGGATGTTGTTTTTCCTGCAATTTGCATCCATGAGTCTTCCAGTTTCTGCACAGGATGTTATAGTGTCAAAGAATTACTCCACACATGAATTTATTGTTGCTCATATCACCGCTTTGCCCTGATTATTACCTCGGAGGAGCTAAAAATAGCACTGTAGATGGGGAAAGGATGAAAAGAGGAGGTGCAAAGATAACAGAGGCATTTAAATAACAGAGTGCATGAGGAGGTGATGAACAGATATTAAGGAGAGAGGTCACAGAGGTGATGGAGAAGGAGAGGAAGATGAATATTCAAGTGGAAAAGATGTGGCAATTGGAGATCGCAGAGGGGGGAAAAATAAGGAGAACGATGAGAGAAGAAAAGGGGAAGCTGGCGGAGGTTCCTGTCTGTTTGGGTGGCCCTGAGTCGGGTTGAGGACCCAGGTGTTCCCCCTCCTCTATCCCTATATCACTCCATCCTTCTTTCTTTCCTTCTCTTTGCCTCCCCTGGTGGCCTTCACCATTTAATCTGGATTAATGAGGAGGTTGACCTTCGTGTCTCTTTCTCTCTCTAGCTCTTTCCGCTCCCACCTCACAATTCCTCGCCGAGCTTTACATGGAGGAATATACTGTTTTTACCCTGACTCCCTCCACATCTGCTTCTGTCTCCTCGCATCTTAATTTCAGATGAAATCTCCCTCTCTCTCTCTCTCTCCGCTCTCTGTCTAGCTCTCAGATTCCTCTTTTTTTTTTTTTGTTGGTCTTTTTATGCTTCCTCCCCCCATTCCTCTTTTCTTCCTTATCTCAGGCCATGTTCCTACGTCTATCTGTGTGTGTGTGTGTGTGTGTGTGTGGGTGTGCAGCTCCATCTTTCCTGCCCTGCTGACTGACAAGGCAGTGCTGTTCATTCCTCGGACCACCTGTGTATCCTGTCCCACCGCTCTGTTTGGGTGGTCAGGCCTCCCAGCCCACAGAAAACACACTCTACTGATATCTGGGACACACACACACACATAAAGAAATCCACCTCAACACAGTCCATGAATATCCTCAAGGGAAGTCCGCTTATGCACAAGCACACACACACACACACACAACCAAGCTGTGTGCGACCTAATCTGTGGTGAGTGAGTCATTCTAATTGGCCAGTCAACAGGTGCTGAGCTCGACTCAGGGGACTGGACAGAGGAGACGCAGGGATATGATTGCAGAACAAGGGAAAGGCTAAGCTCAAGGCTTCTGTATAATAACTACAGTGGGAGCCATTGTTGAAGGGTGGGAAGTAAATGTCTAAATCTGTTTTGCTGCTCTCTCTTGCTGATTGATGTAGTATAATAGCGATTAGAACTGTAGCCAGTTAATGAAAGCTTTAACATTTGCTGTTTAGGCTATGTTCAGACCAACAACAGCACTTCATCAAAAAAATAGTGCGTTTACATCCACTCAAATCACCAGGTTACTGTGGGCTTTCTGCAGTTAATTGATTTCTTCAGTGTTATGTATACAAGAAACACGGTTTCCGTAATCGGGGTGGAGGATTAAAGATTTTCCCCCAACTGATTTTCTTGGCCATGGATACACATAACCAGGCTTCTTTTCACATGTACGCATGTGCATGACAAAGTCTTCACACATGACAGGATGGAAAATATGAAACTGACACCAAGTAGCGTGTAACTAACGTTGTTGTGTCTCTGAGTGTGATAAAGCTTCAAACTGCACTTCCTGTTTCATACCAGTATTTCATCTTCTGACCAGTAACCTGTAGCAAAACCCCTACATTCACACAGACCCTTGAGGTTGTGTGCATTTGCTTTGAATGTGCCCTTTAACATCTTACTGTATATGGCCAAAAAGTGGTAGTGATGTGGTTCATGCTAAAGGTGGCAAAAAAGTTTGTTAGGAATATACAAAAAAACGTTTGTCTGCCTAGTTTGTGTGAGCAAAGACACTTTTTTTCATTTATGATGTTGGCAGGGCTCCTGCAGATCACCACTTTTAAAAATAGGAGAGTTTCCCTTACAGCTAGACCTGACTTTTAGATTTGCTTACTTGCTCGAGCTAGACTTGTGTGTCACTCGGCACTGGAAACAGCACATAAGATGGAAAACATTTGAATGGGCCTGTGAAAGGTGAGCAGCCCTCCCTTTTCTTTTCTCCTCTCTCTCTCTCTCTCTCTCTTTCTCTTCCCCTCTCCCGCTTTCTCTCTAGTCCCCTCTCTTTCTCAGCCTCTCTCTCTCTCCTTCGGTCTCCCCGAGGCCCGCGTGTCGCCTTACCCAGGGGTTTAGCCCCCTAATCACCCAGAGCTAGTGGGAGGGAACCGGAGACTTCCAGCTGGCTGCCTCGTTACTGCAGACCCCTGGGGGACACACATTCCTACACACACAAGCTAAATACACACACACAACCTCATATATGCTTACCAAGGCATTTGCTGTTATCTCTTGGCATCTCTCCATCCACGTCTCTCCCCCACAACTCGATCCTGCCAAGGCCACAGCCTCGCCACGTAAACTGAATAACAGGAGGAGGCTTACCGCAAGGGAGGGCCAAATCTCTGGCACGTCCTCTACTCCAAACCAGTTTAAACCAGTATTAAATATTGTCTACCTCTATACTCTCAAGCATGTGTACTATATATGTGTGTGAGTGCGTGTTTGTGTATCTTTAATAATGGTGTCAGACAGTCCTACAGACCGGCTCCCGGCTAATATCAGGTGCAGTCACTACTTTCTAATTTCTTACAGACAACCATCTTTCTCTTTCAGGAGGGATCCATATGATTACCCCACACACTCCAGACCCGTGGCAAGAGAGCCAGCCCCATACTCCGGCAACTACCATGACCCTCCTGTTTCCAGCCGCGTACCGCTCCCCCAGACGGGCGCACAATCCCATCAGGCGGCCAGCAACCCACGCTACTACCCCTCGTCTCCCCACGCAGGACAGCAAAACCGTGCGGCAGTAAGGCAGGACGTTCCCCCTTCACCCACCACAGGCCGCAGAGGACGGCACTACTACGAAGCCGTTGGAGAGCGAGGAGACGACTACCGGCAGGCCAGCCCCGGCCGCTACACCAGCCCAGAGAGGTACCCTGTCGACAGGGAGCGCTACGACTACAGAGACGAAAGACAACCTGACCCAAGACGGAAGAACCCCATGATAGGTGCAGTGTAAAAGGTGACAGACCCCTCTCATCTGACCCCCCAAAAGTGTAGTGAAGTTGAGTCAGTCGTACAAAGAATATAAATAACTCAAAAAATCATGTGTTTCCAGATTTGTGAAACATAATATCAGCTGTCACCTAAGCTGCCAAAGTGGATAAGTGAGATTTTGCCATATTAATTTATCTGATCAGGAACCATGAAAGCAATAAGTGACAAGCTGAGAGGCTAAAATGAGGCTTACTTTCAGAACCATCTGGTCATAACTGTCTCCAGGCCAAGACATATTTAACAAGCGTTAAGGACTCGTGTGTACATATATACATGTTTGCAGCTGCTTATAAGAACAGGATCTTTGACATAGATTTTATATTGTAGAATTGAAATTAAATGAAGGGCAATTAAATGAATTATATAGATATATAGAGTCAACTTAGTATATGTTGTATAGAATCAGCTCTATTCCAGGAAACAGGGCGTGAAGGCAGTGCTGACTTGCATTTTGCACAAGCCGATCACACTGAAGGAAATAAAGAGAGATCACCTTGACCAGCCGGGCCGCTAGAACAGAAGAGACACAGGAAGTTGAAGCCGACAAACAGGAAAAGGAAGTAACTCCCCTTCAAAGTATCTTCTTGTCCTTGATGTTTTGTCTCTTGGACTTCCTGTACATCCTGCTGGCACAATTTGTTTGTATTTTTGCCTTTTGATTATTTGGATTATGGACGTGGATACATTTATTGTACATTTGTTAAACGTATAACTGCAATCCAAATGAGTTTATTTGTGATATTTTTGTGGTGTTTCGAATAAAATGTATAAATCTTGATCCACACACAGGCAGCAGACTATAGAAGTAAGCTGTCTGACTACTCATACACTGTGCAGCTAATAAAGCTAATAACATATCATTGCTAAACGTCACTGCACTGAAAACTCACTAAACGTGTCAATGGTGGTTTGATTCAAACACGCTGCCAAATAAATGCATGATTGTTTTTTTATACAAATATTTTGCATTAAATATTTTGAAATTCTCTCTCTGTGCACCAGATCTTTTCATCCTATTTCTGTTTCATTGAACCGATTAGCCAGTCTATGCATATTTAAAATATGCAGTCAAACTACGACGACACCATGAGTCATCACTTTAAAAATTAATTATAATATTCAGCTTAATTTCTCTGTGCACAATCTCCAGATAAATTTGCCCTGTGAGATGACTGATAAGAGTAGCCAGCGTTCTGATAATGACTAAATCATCTTCAACAATTAGAGGCAGGGAAATCTCCACTAGAAAATGATTACTGCCCAATTTGCTCTCAGAAATAAAGATGGCACTGATTGGTGAAATTAGGCTTGGAAATGGGGAATAATTAGTGTGGAGAAGGCTTTTTCTATCAGTTAGTGTTTAATTAGCGTCGAGGCCAACAGGGGCCGGGCCTCTGCTGATCCGTCTAGTCTCTGCACTGCTTTGACCCTCTCCTGTCTGAGCTGAAATAGACCTTTAAACCAGCCAGCACAGGCTGAAACAGGGTTGATCAATCGTTTTATTTAAACCAATTTTAAGCAAATGAACTCTTTCCCAGATAGAGTCAGGGCACACATCAATGATCCTAACCTACTTCAGACCAGGCGCAAGCTATCTGACTGTGTAACAGTAATAAACAAATGCTTTTTATAACACATTTCTAGTCATATAGTACTTTTCAAAATAACGTCACAATGCATCACAAACCGGAATAGATAAAAGCTGGATAAACAATAAAGAGACAAAGCACAGCAGCCGTCTGCTGACCATCCTGTGGTGACAAAACAGGGGTACAACAGTCCAAAATGTCTAATGCTAATACCTTGAACTAATCAAGCACATGCAAAGATGCAAAGCCAGTGGACAGCCACGTTTCACACTTTTATTTTTTTTTTTTTTGCATGTTTTAGTTCATTAACCGTCACATGTACCATGGCTTTACCATTACAAAAGGCAGTACCATGCAGTGATAATGCCGTGATAATGGCATTATGCAATGGTAATGCAGTTGCAAGCATGAAACGTGTTAAAACGCTCCCTTTGATGGGCCGTTCAAAGACATTCCACCATCTGAAATTTGAGTGTCAGCTGATGAAAATGTTGCATTTATGGGCTATTTTGTTAGGCAATAAAATCCAGAAGACAAACAATGAACGGGCCCTCGAACACACCAATTACATACATTTGACCAAAAATAAGACATCCTGACTAAAGGTCCACTTACTAGCTTTTTTCACTCATATAATGACAACTGAGCAAGTCCTTCCACTGAAAACGCCAGAAAAAGCAAGTGAAGCTTGAGTTGAGGTCAAGAATGAACTCTGACGCTCTACAGTAAGTTTGACTAAAAGTAAAGGGGATGATAGAGGGTAAAGCAAAGAAACCACTGGCTGCACAGAAGGGACACCAAGTACAAAATATTTTAGGGAACAGTTTTTAGGGAACAGCTAATGTAAAGTATACATAGTAGGTAGGCAAAAACCACCAGTTTCTGCATGTTTTTGCTTCACACAGTCATTATTTAGATTAATCAAAATGCAAAACATCATTCAAATGACATCTACAATCCTTAAATTCCACCAACAACTAGCGCGGAAATATTTCCTGTAGATCTCACATTCTCGCTGAGGGCAAAGCACTTAAGATGGCTTCACTGGCTGTTCACCGTACTTTAAAGAACAACTACACAGTAAAAAAAACAGCCTCCTTCAAGTGCTTGTGGTCAGTTTGCTGCCAAAGACGATAAACAACAGCAGCTGAACATCCAACAATTAATTGCATTTAACATCCATTACACAAAAGCTTGGAAATCACTGTCAGGAGTATTTGGCTGTAACACACATCTGACTGAAGTGACTCCTTCATCCACGCTTTATGTAATCAGTTACGGTGTGTGTGTGTGTGTGTGTCTTGTGAGTGTCTCCCTTTTGTTCATGGTCATCTAGAAGAGATGCTTTAGTTCAATCACGTGACACAGACTCACACACTCACACACACACACACACAGACTGGATGCAGTCACGGCCAGTTGATACACTGACAGGTATATTGTCATGCCTCATATCAGCTCACACGCTCGCCACTGCATGACCTTTGATTTCAAGGAAGAAACCCATGCTTAAAAGCTATTTGTCTCTTCTCTACACCCATCCTGCTTTCGTTGAACTTCCTTGACGATTCTGCTAGGTTCTTTTTGGTGTTCGCTTACATTTTCTTCTTGTGTTATGAGGGTTTTTTTTTATTCGCGTGAATTAATTTGACACCTCATAAGCCCACATTCTTGTTGCAGTTCCTGAAAAAGAAAAAAAAAAATGCAGAGGCACACGCTGTTCCCCAGTCGATTGTCATGAACCACGGGTTGTGGGAGAATTCCCTGGTTATGTTCTCTTAGCATTACCTATTCTGCCGGCGCCCCTGTCGAACACCTTAGCTTGTTAGCATGTGTCAATCAAAAGCCGTGCTCTGGGGAGGGCAAAGTGGAGAGCTGAAGCAGTTATCTCTCTCCCACACAGCTCCCAAAAAAGACAGAGCTGGGAGAGGTAGACAGAAAGAGATGGAGGGGTGTTTGTACAGTAGATAGAGAGTGTGTATGGGGGCTATACACCCTCACACCGCAGAGTGAAGGTACGGGTGAGCGCCCGCAGTGACCTCGCCGTGCTCTCCTTCCCCCTTCTTTCATCCTCTTCATTAAAGGCACATTCCACCGCATTAGCCCGCTGTCCTTCTGTCCTTCACCTGCCGCCATTCATTTCAATTCAGCCCTCGTTAAGGCATCATGGTCTCGGAATCGAAAGTAGTCGGAGCAGGCCGAGCGGAGCTTCTCATTTAATTATACAGTTCATTAGAAAGCCGGCCCGCCCTCCCCTCCCGGGTCTGAGACAGGCCATGGGAATAGCTGGTGGCTAATGTGCAGTTTAAACGGCCTGAATATGGAGATCGGCCGAGTTATGGATTACCGTTACCCGTTAGCCTGCCCTTCACCCACCTCATTCGCTTTTATGTCTGCTGTGTAGCCTTTTGATACAGTATCACTCAAGTTAGAGTGTGCTCTTTCAGCCAGCATGTTTGTTTGATATTGTTCATGAGCTGTGAAATTGAATTTCCACAGTTGGGCTGATATTGGAAATAATTTCATATCCTGTGCAATATTCTTGCTTGGTTTCACCTTGTGCTGTGTTTAAGACATCCATTTTTACTTAATGTCTTTTTCTTTCTCTTCTTTTGCCGAGTCGACGCAGCAGCACTGTTCATTTAGACCATATTTACCCTAAAAGCAATGTTGGCTTGCCGACTGCCTCTCGATTGCCCACACACCACAGCCGAGCCGCCAACCACCATCTTTTACACCAACCGTCGCCATGGCAACGTGGCCGCCGCTCCTGGCACAGCAGCCCCCTTTTCAGAGCTGATGACATCGTCGTGGCAACAATGAAAGGTTCATGTATCCCATTATGGAGAAAAGCAGGATTTTCTTTTTCTTTTTGGGCATGCAGGGTCACTGAGCCCCTGAAACCTCATATACTGTAAAACCCTTGATCAAATAAGTCCCTTTATTCTTTGCACCAACGCTGGTACCAAGTGAAATATAGGGAGCATGCAGCTGGAATGCCATCTGCATTACATTCAGCAGTGAAAGTGGGTATCAGTTCTTGTGGGTGCAGCCAGTTATTCAGTGAGCTACACACATCATTTCTTCCTCTACTTTTTGAGATATTTTTTTCATTTGAAATCAAAAACATTGGCCCATTAAGTGATTTTTTTTTTTTAAACCAGTGGATGCAACATCAGCGTGAGACCACTGAATGGTTTGTAGGCTCCAGGGCTCCCACCTGAATAGAGCAGCAATGTATTATCCCAGGATGAGGGGACTGCATTGTTTATTTGCTTCCTGTGCTAAGGAGGCTGAGAGCTGCTGGACTGGTCAGACCCCTGCCTCTGTACCCTCTTACAGAGGCCCCGGGCATCCAAACCCTCCAGAATCTTCTCTTTATATATCTCCCCCGACCCTCTTGGCTTTCTTATCGCTCCAGCAATGAAAAAAAGCGCTGTGCACTCTGGTGCTAACCCAAGGCTAGCAGTGTGGTTCACCGGGTTGTGATGTGGCCAACAACAGCTGAAGTCCGTGACCCCTGGACCCCATCCATCAGCCTTTCAGCACCAGCCATGGCCTCTGACACACACAAAACTTCAGCCAAGGAATGGAAGCACGCAACAGGGAAATGCATCAATGTCAGAGAGACACTGGAACCATATAAAATTATATGTAGGCACTTTGTCCAACACTTGACATGCATACAGTCTAAAGGTATCTGCATGCAAGTTAACACACACCAGTGTGGTTGTGCATGTGAGTATAAAGTTATAAATGTTTCCAGAGCAATGACGCTGCCAAACTGTGGTTTTGTGTGTGTGTCCAGACTGAGCTGTCTGTCATGCACACACTGAGTTCTTATTCTAACACATACTTTTCATATGCTTCCACTGCCGTCTCTCACATATACATGCCTGCACTCTGCTCAGACACACACAAGCTGTCTTTGCTGACACACCGCACATCTCCTATCGCTCTGCCCTCACACACATGTTACCAATATGTGTGTGGCAGTGGCTCAGCTGACTGCCTGGCAGTCACTGTGAAATTGGCGCCCTTCTCATCCAGATGCCAGGTGTTTTGCTTGGCAGTCAGGGGGTGCTGGGGGCGAGCTTGTGTCAGGAGTGTTGGGTTGCTGTGAACGGCAGGGAAAGGATGGGGTAAGATGTCGTGTGTCCCTGTTAGCCCGGCCGCTTGGCTAAGATCGAACTCTGCCAGGCCCAAGAGGAATTAGAGACTGCTTAGTTTCTGTATGAGCTTGAAAATGGTGTGTGATATATTGTCTTCTCTACAGGTTATTTCCCAAACACCGCCGAAACTTGAAGCTATGAGCCATTATTCCTCAATTAAGCATATTTTACTGACTGACGCATAAGGATGTCAAACATGATATTCCAGACAAAATACACAAGACAGATTTTGATTAAACATTGTGGCACTATAGTATTTTGTTTCCAGAGGTGGCTCTTCTACTGTTGTAGAAGTTAGATCTCACCACACACCACGAGCGAACCTGGAGAAGCTTGATGCAAAATGCAAAATGCAAAACATAAAAAACAACATGGTGTGCAGTGAGACTTGGACTACTACAATATTTTGACAGTGTTGTGGTGGTTTGTAAAATAGCACCGTTTGAAGCTCAAGATTTCTTGCTTGTTTAGACCTGTTTGGACTACCAGCTTATTGGACGGGGGATTATGTGGTGGACTATTTCCTGGCTTGGGGAAGTCACTTCCTGGAGTCTAAGCTAAGCTAACTGGCTGCTGGCTATGGCTAACTCTCTAACCCTCTGCAAGAATGCAAATAAGCTTATTTCCCAAAATTTCAAACGATTCCTTTAAAATTTGAGCAAGTTAGTAAGTTAATATTGCACTTCTATAAAGTTGGTGTTTAATACTTAATAGAGACTTCCAGTTTTCCAGTGAAGACCTGCTTTTGATATATGACTATGTTAATGCAATTTGAAAGGATGATGCATTAGAAGTTCCTGCATCATTCATGGTCGCAACATGTATTGCATTGCGTCTTTATGTCCTATGAAAAGATTTTTTCCATTTGGACACTATATGGATGCCAGTATGCAGTGCAAATCACACTTTCTTGCACAGACCTTTTGGACCAAGCGGCGTTTAATTTCTCAAATCACATGTCCGTCCATGCAGCTGTAACAAACAGGCAGGTCATTTGATTTCCGGCCTCATTTCCATTTAGCAGAGATGGTCATTCCAACGTGGATTAGATAAGGGTGAAGACAAAGTGGAGCCTCATTGGAAAGTCTCTGTAGCAGCCAGCAGTGAAATCCATCCATGCATTCCTTCCAGAGAATGCCAAACAGCTCGCTGAAAATGAGCTGTGGATCCGACTCCATTAGATCTCCACTCTGTCTCCCCGCTTTCTATCTTTCAAAAACACACACACTGTAGGTGGGAGTGACACACACACGCACGCACGCACACGCACACGCACACTCTGCGCCTGCCACCAGCTTCATTAGTACTAAGAAATGTCCTGCTCGTTAAGGCGAGGCATTTAGTGGCTAATTGAGAAGCTCTCTGCAGTGGAGACAAACCTGCCTCCCTGTGCTTCTCTTGTTCCAGCCTCCCCACAAGTGTGTCTGCCTTCTGACCAGTTTGTACATCTGGATTCCACCTCGAGCTCCTTTTCTTGAGGCGATTGTTCACTACAGAGCTGCAGCCTGAGGGAGATAAGGAGCAAAACACAGGCAGAGACGTTTGCTAGCTTTTTAAGTTTTTGATGCAAGACTCTTTTATAGCCGGAAAGAGTTTCTGGTGGATGAGCAAAAGCATCTGACACATTATTTTTTTGTATAATTGTTTATTTATTATAAGTGTTTTGCAGTTTGCTGAGACAGCTTAGCGCGTCTTTTGAGTTGTGTCATGCGATACACAAAGAAGAGGCATAATAGGGAGTTTCACCATGTCATTTTAATGTGCCTTCCCCTTCATTATGCCTCCTTTCTAGACATAACAGTCGAACAGTCCCCAACTACAATCTACACTTCCACACACACAAGTTACCAACTGCCTGCCCTTCTCACTCCGCAGCTTGACTTTCCATCCCTCCGTCTCTCTCTGTTTCTCTCCGCCACACTCCTCCGTCTACTCTTTCCATTCTGTCACTCCTCTCCCCCAATTCTTTGCAGTCCACAAATAAGCTCTGTGATAGGGAGGAAGTGAGGGAGACACACACATACACACACACAACCTGTCAATCTCTTTCACAAGTTGCTTAGATAAAAACTCTGCAGATAAGACTGATAAAACTGCAAACATGCAAAGGAAGGGATGTTTTTTATGTTTAATTTGAAGCATTTACATTCACTTTTTTATTATTTGTGCAAGCTACACCGATGCTAGTCCTGACTTTGCCCTACAGGGGGCAGAATCCTTGTTACCCCGATGCACTTTGTACTTGTGTGACCTCTTCCCTGATTTAAATACACAGTCCCTGGCACGGCCTTGCACTCACAGTGTACCATCGCCTTGAGTGATGCACAATCTTTCCCTAACATACCTAGATAAACATCCAGCCAGAGTTCAGTAAATAAACCACACACACACACACACACACACGCTTGTTCTGTCCCGTGCACATCATGGATTTCCCCTGTAAACATCAGAGATATGTGACCTGCCTGCTCTGACCACCCTCTGAGCGAGTGTGTTTTTATAACACGCCTTATATCAGCCCACCCCACTTCAGAGGGAGAAGGTCGGGGGGGGGGCTGAGCCGGGGATTCCCTGTGTGTTTTACTTGATTCCCAGCTAGCACACACACACGCATACATGCAGAAACACAAACCCGTTTTTATGCATTATAGCAGAATAGAGTTGCCATTGTAGCATCAGTGCGTGTGGGGACAGTCACACAGACTCCATACTAGTAGAGGTGAGGGTCTGGCCACACGAAAGCCCGGGGCTGACTTGACTTGATAATGACTCATGAATGACACACCCACACACACACACACACACACACACACACACACATACTGTATAGAGGTGCCCTGGAGGGGTGAAGGCCTGTGGGTGTCCATGAGGACAAGTCACATCCTATTCCTCCTCTTGAGTGGAGAGCAAAGTGAGCAACAGCCCTATAGATACCAGGTCCTCCTATGTGTGTGTGCGCTTACATGTGCGTTTACTGCATGTGTGTCCAGCCGTAGCAGAATGACAGGAGATGTGTGAGTCACTTAAGCTGAATTGACAGCAGGAAGTGTGTGGACAGGCTGCTTTTTCTTTCAACATGGATGCAGGAGATTTGACAGATCTTATCTGCTGCCGACGCTGAAGACTATGTTTTTATGTTCTTTAACAGCCATGTGAACATTTAATTTGACAAAGTGCTTTCCCCATGCATATCATAACAGCACTATTGCAGTTCATGTGGCCCAGGTTTGCCAGGCAGTCTGCTCTCTAAAGCAGCTGTTGAGAGTCTCTTTGGTAATACTTCAGCTCACACTTCCTCTTTGCTTGCTGCTGCTGGAGTCGCAATATTTCAGACAAGCCACTTGCCAAACAAAACATTGATATTGGATGAATCTGCAAGACCCCAGATTAGGTTCCATGTCAGTGTCATTGAACGTAATGTCAGTGTTAGTGACCGCTTCAGAAACAGTGGAAGAATAGGATTCATTTTCATTGCTAAGATTTTTTTTTTAACACAAGAAAATCCACATTGTATTTCTCACTGTACAGTTAATTGTATTGGTGTGAATATTACTGATAATTGCTCTTTTTCATATCTTACTCTACCAGCATCAGTAGAATTGATGTTTACTCCTCTTCAGTTTATGATGCCGTCCAATAAATCCCACATATTCTAAGTGAATGTGTTTTCCAGTTTGGTTGTTGCTATTTACAGAGTCTCCCTTGAACGCACCATCAGCCTTGATTGGTCTACTTGCCAGTGAGCTAATGCTAGTTGAAGTAGCATACGTAATGCCACAGTATACACAAGTATCAGTCAGGCTCCATTGCAGTGTGACTATTTAGAAGACAAGTTTTAATTGCTTCTTGGCAATGGCACGGTGAGTGTGTGTGTGTGTGTGTGTGTGTGTGTGTGTGTGTGCATTCCCAGCATCTTGCAGCAACCACGTCAACTTTTACAGTGAGGTAAGTGATGAAATTTGTACACCAAACTTTTAGCTATGTTGGCAAACACTGGGAACGTAAGTTTCCTCTGTTATGAATCCTACAACTACAAGAACACGTGCATATTTGGATAAAAAAAAGTGCACAAATATATTGCATTAGTACTTTAAAGCGTGTGACGAGAATCCCTGGCACGTGCTCTCAGTCTCCAGCAGCATCCAAGGCCCTCCTCCTCCTCCTTCCCTCTCTGGTGAGGCATATTGATGCAGTGTGAGGAGGTTAAGCTGTTGGTTTAGTGTCCGGGCGGCCATGACATTCTGCCTCGCTGGCCTGTAATTGACTCGTCTGTGTGTATCGGTTAAACCTCGGCTCACCTGCTCCGTGCGTGTCAAGGGGGTTGTGATTGACAAGCTACTCTAATGCCCGGGCTCTGCAATTTGGAGTGCGCTGGGGTTTCTTCCTCTCTGTTTTTTCTGGCAGGTACTCTTGTTCCTACATTTGATTTTTTTTTTTTCTCATTTGAGTCTTGCACTTGGCATTTCTCACACTTGTTTTGTTTTCATCCGTCCGCCGCTGTGTTTCTCAGTCTGTTTGGCTGTCAATCTGTCTCTCCCACTCCCTTTCTCCACCTGTATCTCTGTTTTCATCTTCCTCACGTCCTACCCAGGCCTTCCTCCTCTTGGATCCAGAGTGTCAGTTCATGTTAGTGGAGCGTAGCGGCGTTAAAGTTACACCGCTCTGTAGAGACCAGCTGGGGGTCTCAGTTACTCTGGAAAGTTTGCAGCTCATGCTACAGGCATGCCGTTCTGCCTTTGGCTCGGTTTCAGCTGTCTACTCCTGTACATGTACACACACATGCACCCACTCTCTCTCTCTCACACACACACACACACACATGGACTATATGTTCAGCCTCCCCAGTGACTGGACCCCAGCACAGGAGCATTATCTATTTAAGGCCACTAACTCTGCGGATTAGATCAAGATTCAGCCCCATAATGGCTAGTCTGGCACAGCACCCTGCTTCAATTAAGGCCTACCCTGACATGTCACACACACACACGCTTACGTCAGAATAATGTGATCTCACTCACACCCAGATGCGATCACACACACAGTAAAAGTGGCGCACACACTTAACTCTAAAATCTGGCATTGAATTTAATTGTATTTTTACAGGTTTCACTTTTTCCTTCCACAGCGACATTTACGTCATTTGGAAAAATCTACGCCTAATTATATAAGATGACTTCTGGCAAGAATTTAAAGCAGATTACAGGTCGTTATTAGCATTGTGAGACCTATTAACACCTTTAAATGTAAAGAAGTAATGGTTTAGAGAATAGAGGTATCCGTGCTGTTGAAATGTTAGGATAATACACTTTGATCATCTTTTCCTCTCTGTTGTGGACCTTCGTCCAAGTTTTTTGCACCCGAAAACTGAGCATTTCGGAAAAAGTCTCCAGAGTGTGTAAATCTGAAAATGCCATCATTGCGTTTTAGTGTTGATGATGTAAAAGGAGCTTTTGGAAAACAATGATACAAGCCTGTTTAGTGATATTCAGAGGCTGTGATCTGGCTGATCACATGATGCAGGGGCCAGATGTGTAAATGGTGCATATGCAGAAAAAACATTTTGCACGCATGAACTGGTATTTATTTTTTTTTAAAACAGAACGTGCAGTGAGAATGGACGCACCTCACACATACTTGGTTTTGTAGAGCGATCCAAAGCTCAGATAAGGTTGAGATGGAAAAATGAGGCGAGAGATGGAATCTAATAATAAAATGTTTATCTAGCTTGTTAGCCAATTTCACCGATTGTGTGTTTTGTTTTTTATTTGTTTTTTTTCCCTCTGGCATTGTTGGAGAACATCACAGATGCAACACAACTGGTGAAATGGACAAGCCTAAAGACTGGTGGATCAGACACGAGGTATTGATATGCCAACAGGTGATTTATGGCATCTTATGGCCACTGTGGGAGTTGAATGATGGTGATCTGAATCTGACGAAAATAACCTACTCAGAGATTTATACATGCGGCCCCTGGTGGTGTTTATTTGTCAAATACCACCTTTCCTGTTGTTTTGGCACTTCAGTGTGGACAAAGACTTTATGAAAACGACCTGAGAACTCTACTGTGGACGCACGTCTTTTTCTCACATACAAAGCATTTTCAGTTTCGGTCGGCTTAGTGTGAACAGCCAAAAGAGAATCACACACACATACATACATTCATGCAAACACTTTTTCAATTATGTCCGACTACTACTAGCACACACAACCACACACCATCTTCACATAATGATGAAGTTGGGCCGTTTGCTATTCTTGGCTTCTGTTTGTATTTGTTTATATCATGGAAGCAGCTCTGTGGAGTGCTCAGAGTTGGGAATGTTAGAATAATGAGGCAGGCCTGTAAATAATGAAACAAAGGATGTAGTGCATCAATTAAGAGCCATTTACTGCCTCGCATCCATCTCATCTCCGTGTGTGTGTTTGTGCCTGTGTGGGATTTCAAATGTGTTTTCGTGCGTGGGGTTTTTGTTTTTTTTTTTTTTTTTGCAAATACGTCTCCGCGCGCTGCACATGTCCTTCTCAAAACACATTAATCAAATTGTGAAACATCACGGTATCCTCTGATATGAAAATGAGCCGTCCGGAACATTGAGGACATTGTCACCGTAATTGCTCTTTGACAGCTACGCACACGCACGCGCACGCACACACACGTATAATCTTTAATTGCCTCCAAAATGTTTGTGTCAAGATGGTGTTGCTAAGATAATGGCTGGGGACTGCCTGGTCCACACTAATGGCATCTCCGTATTTAGCGCTTCACATCAGCAGAGAAATCGGCATCAGATATTTAGTGGCGTGCAAAGGCTCCTATTGTTGCAGTGATATTGTGCTGCTGGATGCTGGCCAATTCATTAAAAAACTTATCGCACCAGAAGGAAATCTAGAGCACAGTGAGGCATAGCAGGAAGATTTTAATAAATATAGCTAATGTGACATTTTCAATACCCTGCTCCTCTGTTTACATGCTGGAATTTTATTCTTCATGTTGCTTTAGCGCCAGATTGTTTGGTGCTGTGCAGCCATTTTCCCATCCCGCTCTCCTATATTTGTTCCTTACATTCCAGAGTTCATTAAATCCAGACTTCTTTTTATGATAATTACAAAGACAATGATGAAAAATTAAACAGTGCTGTTTGTTATTCATGAAGCAGGCTATAGTAGAAAATACTTGTGGGTATGTCACTGACAAAAACACCCCCGATCATGTCCAAGATGTGTAAACACATTAGATAGAAAAATGATTAAGAGTGCAGATTTATAATAAATCATCTCATCTTAATTCTCCATGTACATCTTTTAATTGGCATCCTTTTCACATTTCTTCCAGCTGCATAAAAAATACATGTAAACTCTTCATTTTGACTATTTCATCATTTATAAATTTAGCTAGAAGTTTGTCTCCTGGTCAAAAAATATGCATACGAGCCCTCTGACAATGACTTTACTGACTGTCAACAAGGAAAACAGACATCTGGTCCAACCTCCACATACAACTGTGGGTCAGTGAGCTTTAAAGCTACAGTAATCAATATTTATGTTAACAGTGGATCAGATGACTATGCATAATGTGAAAGTGATCGCTCATAGTGACAAACCTACAGAGAATCATCACTTGAGCTTTTTAGCCTCTGTTAGCTCATTGTTTTGGTTTTGCCCAGCACCAAATGGCAGACAGACAAAGCTACCAGCTAACCAGTGAACATAGTGGAGCCTTTAGTAGCTAAAGAACCAGATATTTTTCTTTGGAGTCGGTGGACACCTTCGCCACAACAGCTTTAGGGTGATATGTCAGTGTTTTCAGCTTGTTCCACTGTCCCCATGTAATTCAGATTTAAACCATTAGCCTCGATGTCGGATCAAGCATCTAAAAACATTATTTTCATTAAAGAGTAATACTACGCTGAGAAGTGTGGCATCTTTCTTTCTGATCCATGAAATTTGGTGCCTGCATAACTCAAATTTCAAAATCCACCCTGAGCAGAGGCCTAATCAGCCAGGATGAGTGAAAACACCTGTGCTTGTGTGCCTTTTAAATTGGCAGCTCAAACCAAATGTTATGAGCTGATAGTCTCAGTTTGTCCGCCTTTCTTATTCACCAAACAGGAAATAACTGACTTGCAGGAGGGGTCAGAGTCTCCATCACTGAGGAAAAACACCTGAATGACAGCAACTCCACTGTCTGTCAGAGCGATCAGCTCACAGGTACAGTCAGTTTATGCACGCGTCTCTCTATTTGCTTGGTTTCACACCCGACTCGCACACTAGCCAGGTTTCCAAGTATTTCTTTGCACATCATGAAGTGTCACATTAGAAAAACTGTATTGGAAAGACAAATTTGACTCAAAAAAAGAGAAGATTTTATGCTTGCTCCAGCCTGTTTTTGCTTTTGTCACTTGTGCTTTAAATGGACAGACGAACAGACAAGTAACATGACTGATGAGCTGTTTTGACTGTAAACGGTTCCTTGATCCATTTTTCCAGTTTTGTTTTGTTTTGTTTTGTCTGACTCAACTACGGTTTCTTATTAGACAGCCAAATGTAGCTATGCATTACTACCAAGACACCTGCCATGCATTTTGGGCAAGATATTTCATACCCTCCAATAAAGTTGATGGAAAAGCACTTAATTTGCATTTTATTAGAAAAGTTAGAAAAGTCCTCTTAAAAACCTTTCACAAATGGATGGAAATGTAGCTGCGCTCTCACACACTTGCCAACTCTCTCCTCTCTCTCCCAGGCTCTCCATCACACACACACACTCGCACACACACACAGTCCTGATCGAGCGGCTGCAGTAGTGATGACCTTGCTATCGTTTACAGCAGCTGCCAGTCCATTGTGTACTGTGGATCAGCTCAGTTACCCTCCCCGCCACCACCAGCACACACACACACACACACACATGCAAACACGGCAAATGGTATCCCAGTTTTAGCCTGCCTCTCCAACCTCTGCCTAATTATCATGGTACTGAAGCTGTCATAAAAAGCCTATTGTGGTCGCACGGAAGCAAGTCTCTTCACAAAACCTCCGAGAGATTGACATTTACTAAGTCGGGAACTTGCGCCGGGATTTTCTATCACAGTGGCAGAGAGCAGAAAAGACGGATATAATGTGGGAGAGGAGGCTGTAGACTGCGATGCGTTCGTCTCTTCCATATCTGGGTTGCAGAAAAACAAGTGAATGATTTATGAACGCGAGCACTTTCCCACAGTGGCTGAGGATTCGAAGTGGACGTGAAATGACAACAGGCTCAGGCAGATTGTTGTATTTACTCAGCAGGAATTCAGAGTGTAAACTGAAGATGGCCTGTTATAATGACAGGTTTGCTGTTGTCATTTATTTCTTCATAGCATGGATATTAAAAACCTTGTAATCACAATCACTTACTAAGTGCAATAACTGTGCAGGGGTTTGTCTCGTGACACTGGAGAAAAAACTTGGCAGCTTACAACGCACACAAATAGTCTAGATGCATCTGTGATTACAAGCTACAGCCCATCAGGCATTCCCTTTGTAAGTCATATCAATGGAAGGTCATTGCAACTAAGAAACTACTTAATGTCAAATACTAATGATACTGCTCTAAATTATATTTCTCTAGAATCTGATTCAGGCAAAACTTCCCTACTAGTCTTCTTGGAACTTTCTGCTACTAGACAGACTAGAGAACAGGGTTCAAGTCCACTCAAACAGCCAAATGTACCTCAGCTAGTTTCCACGGGCATTGAACAAATCGGTAATTGGATGTTGCTGGCTTCCTTATTTCAGCAAAATATACTAAACAAAGATAATCATCCTTGAGTGCAAAAGAAGAAACACTGAGGCTTCATGCTCAACTCAAACCAAGTCAGAAATCTCGGTGTAATCATGGACTGGGATCTAAATTTTAATAGCCACATCAAGCCAATACCAACTTACTTTAATCTTAAAATACATGGTACAAATCAGAGGATTTTTGTTCAGGCATCTTTCAATAGTTCAGGACCAAAATATATCTGTTTTTCACCATATAACCCCTCTCAGCTTCTTAGGTCATGTGGTAACAGTCCAAACTAAACATGGAGAACCAGCATTTTGTTTTTATGCTCCGCGGAGCTGGAACAAACTTCCAAAAGATATATTTGATTTATGTCTTTTGAATTTGTTTCTTACATCTTTCGCTGTATCTCTCGCATGTATTATAAAAAGCACTTTGTGTATGACACGTCCTTTATAAATAAACTTGCTTTGCCGAGCATATAAATAAATGTTCATTATGCACCTGTCTGTCACAGATTAGTGGCCCAGCCTATAGCCTTCTTAATACCCAGTGTCTGACTGGTGGGAAGTCCTTTGGCACACAGCAAGTGATGCATTGTACATTAAATAAAAGAACTGTGTTGTTAGCATGAGCAGCAATACCCACCAACGCTGCAAAGTGAGTGCCACACACAAAAGTTCAAAGTTAAGTCAATAAAAAATCCAAGGGAGCGGTGCTGCCCACAGTGTTTGACTGACAGGTGAACTGTGGGAAATGCATAGCAGAAACACATGCATAAGTAAAGAATGTCAAAGATTAATCATTTTAGATACACTGCAGATGTACAGTCCAAGACATAGTCTTGCCAATAGACCATCTCCAGTTTTGAAGTTTGACTTGCTCGAATTGAAAGCATATTGACCCAGAGCAGGGCGTGAGACGCCACAGCCCTGTGGCCATTATTAATAATGAGCATGACACGCGAGGTGCTGGCTTAGACGTTTCAACAAACAGGTTTGTGACCCCCGAAAACAATTAGAGGCTATTGTCATGACCTTTGGATGGTAACCAGCCTGGAACTTGGGATTGAAAATAATGAGTCTGGCTGCAGTCATTACCTGTAGGGAAGGAGTGTGGACTGCGTGTGTATTGCTGTCAGAGAGCAATTGGATTACAAATACACTCAATACGGTTCACGTTTTGTGTGTGTGTGTGTTGCTGTCAAAAAGTTGCATTGACAGCACACACAGTATTGTTATGCACGAGATTTTCTGTGTTTCCTGTACAGTACCCTTCACATGCATGTATGTATGTGCAAATTTGAGTCAGTGTAAGTAAGTAAGTGTATATTTCCACAATTTACTGCATGTTAAGTTCTTTATTACTTGGCTAATGTGAGCTAGACTCACTGGCAGGGAGAAGCGTGCGTTCGAGCAGGCAACTGTGTTGCTGTCTGGAGATTTGGACAAACATTTATTCTTGTTCAGACGTCCAAGCCTCCTCTCTTTCTGCCTCTCGTCTTTCTCTGTCATCCCATTTCAAATTCAATCAGTTCGACATGCGTGGCCGTGTGAAAGTTAAGGACAATGTTGCCAATGTATCGGTGTAAAAGAAATCAACATTTCTCTCTCACACACACTCTCTCAGGCCCCCCCTCCTGGTTGAGTGTTTACAGTATGTTTGCCATCCACAGAGCAGGCTAGTAGCGCTTTGTTGTGCCTCTCTGGTCCCCTTACTCATTTGCCTTTGACAACACTGATAATCCCCCAACAAGATCCCCCATTCAAACCCCCACCTCCACACACACACACATACAGTACACACACACGTACACAATAACAAACATTTCCAGATGCTCAGAAGCACATTCACATACACAAAACCCTGCACACACAAATACAATCATGCACAGATACACACACACAGACGCACACATATACTAGGTGCCAACCATTGCCATGGCAACTCCAATCAGCAAAGGCTCCCTTTCCCCTATTACAGCAGAGATATGACAGTTTCTCTCTCCTTCTTCTTGCCCTCCTTGCATTATGATTTTTTATTCTCTTTCCTCCCTCTTCCTTCCTCTTTCTTTCCCTGTGTCTGTGTCTTTGTTTCTTATCATTCACCTCCCTTTTTCTTATTCCAGGTGCCTACTCATTCACACCCAGTGATACAAATTATCACCATAAGTCAAAAAACAATATATATTCATTTCTGGTTTGTTTTCTGCAAAAAGGCCTGGGTCAGCATGATGGTACTTGCCTGAGAGGAGCTGCAGGGTGGCATGGCGAATACGGCGACAACTTGGTGAAAGATACTTTTTTTTTCTGTCTGGCCTGATCCCAATTTCCGATATTCCGATCCTGATTCCATTTTGATCCAAACTTAATGTATTCCCAACGTTGAATACAGAGCTTTTATCCAAAATTATAAGGCTATCTATACCCGCTTGTGCTGTGCAGCATTGTGGGAGGCTTGGAGCCTATTCCTGCACATGTCGGGCAAGAGATGGGGTGTATTGGATGATTCTGCACTTCATAATCTACTTCCACGCCAATGCAGGAAGTAGTGTGCACTATATGTAGTTAAAGTACAAATGTGAAGGGTGGTGGATGGGCATGAAGCACTGGTTGTCATGCAGGAGTTCGGAGTTCGCCTTAAGTCACAGACCTGCAAATGACATTCTTATTAACCTTTACCTAACCTTAGTCTTTCAAGGAGAAGTGGACACAGTAGCTAATGCAATCCAATACAACAGCCTTGCAACCTACCTTGACAAAGTTTATAATGTTCAAATGACTGTCGTAAAGAGGGTTCAAACTCTGGCAATTCAGTTAGGGAAGATATATCCCTTTTTTTAATGCTTTCCTTCTCTGCAGGATGCAGCATTTGCAGCAGTTGAGATATCTCATGAGGTCCCATCGCCTCCAAGCGCGCCACCTGCAGTGGACTGTTCTTCTGAAGCACAGACAATGGAGAAAAAAATACCCACATTTGTCCAACATAGAGTTTCCCTCTCTGGACGATGAAGCTCCCTGTTGGATGTCCCAACCTCTCAGTCTAATGGCTCATGAGATCCCACTCAGTGTAGTCCAAAATACAGTGATATGATATACTGTGTACATCACACACTTCTATCCGCCGTTTGTGTTTGATGGGCTATGCAGCCAAATGATTGACAGATTATTCAGTTTTTATTGAGAGCTCTTTGCTTGTTGGCGGGTGACTCCGGGCAATTTTGACACAGTTTGACAAAATACAGGAGATGGATCTGCACTGGGGAAATGATACTTAATGGGGAGACAAGGGTGGAGGGAGTGGAGTTAGGGTGTTTACCATATATCAATCAAAATGATTGTCAGTGTTGTTTTGCAAATATAAAATACATTATTAAATTATTGTAAAATTACAACATAGAGCAGATACAGATTCCTTCTCCTGGTGTGACTTTCTTGTTGAAGTTGTTAATGATAGGTAAAAGTAATATGTTAAATTATTATGAGTCACAATACCTCTAAAACTGCTGTTAAAACACGTCGTCATGCTGTTTTACAACTAACAAGTTGGATACACTGCGTTGAAGCAAGGTTGGCCTTTACTACAACTACTTGACTCCCCTCTCCTCTGTCACCCCTGACTCCCCCCCTCGCCATCCCATCCCCCCTCCCCTGATTAGCTGTTGAAAGAGCCATTTAGGGTCCATTCACATCAAAGACCCCCTCAGACACTTAATGGTGCCATTGTTGTTTCCTTTCAAAAGAAACAGAGGTGAGAGGCGGAGAAAGAGAAAGAAAGGGAAAGGAAGATAATGTTCTTTTATTTTTTTTACATAACCGCCCCTTATACTATCACTGTCTCTTTCATACACACACACACACACACACACACACACACACTGCAAGAGGTAAAAGTTAAGTCATATCATAGTCAATCATAGTTTTTAAAGTAGTTAAAATATTCTGCTAATTAGGTGATACTTCCCTCTGTTTCCAAATCAAATCAACTTTTTAAAGAACTTTCTTCACTCGAGTGACATTATCTTCTTCAAAGATGGCTGCCGGGTTAGCGGCTACTGAACCACATCTGACTCTCAACTGGGCTTGTCACTACAAAACCACACACTCTTCACTTACAGATGGTGTACACACACACACACACACACACACACAGACAGAGCTGGTGAAACCCAGCCAAACCAACAGTGTTGCTTCCAACCCACAACTCTGATCCAGAATTAATCTCAAGAGTGTCCAAAGTGAACACAGACACATATCAGACTCTTCTCACAGGATTTAAAGTGTATACTTAGCAGCTTTTCACTAATGAGAATGTTAATGGGCAACTGTCGGAGCATCACAGTAATCAGACAGGAAGTGTTTAGGGAAGATGGATGACTTACAGCTCTTTTTATCAGAAAGATTCTAATTAAACATCCCTTTTTTTTTTTTTTTGCATTTTTAATGAACTGACTGTCTTGAATTGTCTTGAATTGAGCAGCATGACGGCCAAATGAGGCGATACAGCTGACTGAGAGGTGTTTCCTATCAACAATGAATCAGGCAAAGCTTTTCAGTGTTTCATTCAGAAAACGAGAATCACCCTGAATAATGAGATCATTCATTAAAATACACCTGTTAGAGGAGCAGTAGTAAATAGCAGTGATGGGAATAAAGGCATATAAAGCATTCAGCCTTGACTAACAGAAAATGAAACTCAACATTTCTCATTCTGATAATATCCCAACAGAAGTCTCATCTTCTCTCAATAAGTCGGCTTTAAAGATCAACAAACTGAATATTAGGTCAGCCAATCAGTGAGAGCTGCCCGAGGAGACTCGATAAATTACTAATTAATTGATACTTCATTAAGAAATAAATACAATTATTTCGCTAGACTTTTGACCTCGGGGTAGATTCCCATTATGTCAACTTTGCACCACAGGAGCTTTATTTTAATGTCTCCCTCACCAGATTTAGCCCAGTTCATTAAGCTATAGTGGCATGACATACATGTACTGTATGTATAATATATAATATGATACTAATAATAACTCCACAAAAACACAATATACCAGAATATTTGTTTCTGTTTATCCTTATCTCTATTTTGATCTAGTCCTAAAGTTATTCTTCAGTCGATGTTCAGCAAAAGTTTAGTGAAATTACAGCCGTTATCAATTTCTAAAGAGTTAACAAGTTAGTTCAAACAATATGAGTCTTTGTGGGCTAACACAAAACCAATCTCCTTAGGTTGTTTTATGTTTTTATACTCTTATTCAGTGTTTACTAGTCAATCTTGTGGCTTCCAGTGTAAAAAAAAAGGCAGTTAGACCAATATATTAAAACTCCATTAGACCTTGAAAAGTGGGACCAATTTACGAAAACATAACTCATTAGATTAATGAATAATAAATGTGCTATCCTTATCCTGATTTTATTTTATTTTATTTGGGGATTTATACATCATCTAAAGAAAGAAAGACAAGTTAGAAAGTTGAGCTCTCTCAATTATATTTTATAATTAAAGGCCGTGGAGACATAATATTAAGGCAGACGAGGATTCTGCTAATCTGGTTATAAAAGAACTTCACGTATAAAGCTTTTTTTTTTTACTTAACAAAGCGCCACTTTAGAAATACAAGTCAGACATTTTCTTTTGACACTTTTTTGCTGCCAATTCAAGCAAATGAAAAAGGAATAACGCTATCAAATCAGGAACTAAAAAGAGGATTTTAGTTTTTTAAATGTACATTCATAAGCACCCATTACTTCTGTATGGTATTTATTTAATTTCAGTGTAGGGTCACTGAGCAATCCTCAGTGACCCTACAGAGGAGGCAAAGGAAAAAGCCTCTTATTATGATTATGATCATTTTTGCCTAAAAAACAAAAATGGCCTTCCAGTACTGGACTATTTATTAAAGTAAAACGCTTCAGACAGAAATTTAAAACACACAACACCAAGAATCAGCTTATCTAGGTCAGATGGTTTGGCAGTGACAGCATTCACATGTTTCATTCATCATCATGGTGGTAAACCCTTGCCTCGCTGTAATTAATATGGTATTAAACCATAACCATGTAGCCGCAGTGAGCACACGAGGTCGCCTCGTTCAGTCTGAAGCACCAGGACAGGTTTGGCTGGAAATCTCTTACTCCTTCTATCCAGTCTGCCGGTGTCACACTTTTAAGAGATATGATGATATGTCTTGATATGTTGCAGAGTTAAACTCCACAGAGTTGGTGTAATGGCATTAATCCTGACGTGGGTGGTGAATTAGGAAGTTAAAGTTGGCAAAAAAAAAAGGCATCTCCCTATGCCAACTGTAAATTATAAGTCCTATCATTTCCCTTTTGTGGATCAAAATCAATTTTTCCTCAAAGGTGCAATGAGTGTTAGCAGTGTGCCTGTTGGTCCACGGTCAAATGAAAACTGTCTGAGTGTAACTCTGGTGCTGCATGTTGGGTTTTATTGATTTGATTTTTTACTGAAAACACATGTCAGCATGTTTCTGCCCCAACAGGCCTCAACTTGTTACGTCATGAAGGACAATGAACAGTGGATGTGTGCTGCAGACACAGGTGTATTTAATTGATTAGACAGGACATTTCCTGTCAGTAAATTCTGACTCACGTGGGCCCAGACCTTGAGAGACCAGAAGCAACTGCAGAGCCAAGGACAACACCTGGCTCTGACCTTGGACCTGGAGTGAGGTCCACTCACAGGAATTTGGTTTGGATTTGCAGCAAAGTTTTGAAGCTTTGGATTCAGATATTTCTGGTTTTAAGATTTCATTACAATAAGTGACCAGAAAAGACCCAATGCTGTCTCCAACCACCACTGTGAAGGTAAGAAGATTAACATTTAACTGGCTTGTTTTTGGCATATATTTTATATGTTTATGTTATATGTTTGTTGCTGTGACTTCATTAGCCCACTGTTTGCTAACTAGTGACAGTGCAATTTAAATACAGACATAGCAGCAGTATCTTTTAACACCTGGCTGAGGGCATGCTGCAGTGACATAACAGCTAGTTAACAGAGCCTTGCTGATGACCTGAAATGTAAATTTATCAAGTAAAATGTGCTATGAAAGCTTAAAGCTGCAATAACAGATTTTTTTTTTGGGCCACTTGGGGGGCAGCAGAAACAAGCCGTGAACACAACACTGACATATTATCACCTTTTTGAGTTGATGTGGCGAATTTGTTACAGTTGTATTTACACATCCAGCAGACAGGGAGCAACATTAGCATTTATTTCAAGCTGCAGTCCAGTATTCACTCTCCTTTTAGCTCTGTTTTTGGGCTTTCCTGAGTGAAAAGATCAGGCTCCTGAGCTGCTAAATGCTCCACTGTGTACTGAGTGAATGAATTAAAGTTAGCTTAACTTAGTGAGACTGTACCCCTAACTGTTAGTTGATAAAACATTATATCATGTTGATTTAGAGCTGCAGGTTCCTGTTTTCTGAGCTAAGATCCTGATTATGAAATTCCCAGTGCAGAACCACTACTGGCAGGAGTGTTTGCATGTGTGTTTTGTGATGTGTAGTAAAGTGAGGCTCATTGATTAAACATGCTATTTGCATACAGACTAGACAAAGAAAAGAGGAAAATAGGTACCAACAATGTTGAAGGTAAACTTTTGAGTCAGCCTCTTTATTAAAACGTGTCCAACCTTGGAGGACATATCTTTTGTGTGTTATGAAGGTGTGAGGTGACCTACACGCCCTTCCCTGATAAACATGTTTGTTGTGTTTGCCCTGTCAGCCATAAATCATCATCCATCTTTACTTTGGTTGAGCTTGGCTTCACCTGAGGTCAGGGCTTGTTTGATAACACCGTGCTATCTCCGTCTTATCGCTATCTAAATTACAACCAGCATGGGCCGCCTTTAGAGATCTCTGTGAGTGCATACCAAGCATACCCGTGTCACCCTTCTCTCCGCCGCAGTTGCAGTGAGGGCTGAGACTCAGCCAAGCTTGATAAACACTGACAGTTGAGGCGAGGTATTTCCATGACTGACGGTTATTGACTCTGCGATATGGTGATTTGTTTCTGCGCTGCGGCACAATTGATTAGCCATAAGGAAACTCAGGAGACGTTATTGGATTACTATTCAGAAAGATTGAGTGTCAGTCTCCATCGGATTCCATATCTCATCCATCTCTCTTTCTCTCTGTCTTTCTCTCTTCAGAATATATTAGTCATTTTCAATAATAGCAGGCTGATATGGAGGCGTCTCCTGTCCTCCATCTGATATTCTATATCCATGGCTAAATAATGATGGATCCTTGGGCTTGTCTTGTTCACCCGTCGGCCTATTCCTTCTTTCTCCGTCTTTGTGTGTCGTTTCTTCCTGTCTGTCTGCTGGCTGGTTTGACTCTCTCATCCTGTATGCGCTGCAGTTAAGGGAGCCCTCCACCGATTTCACACATAAGAACAACAGTTTACTCTTGAGGAGTACTGCTCAGCTTGTGAAAACAGCTGTACGGTGTCTCCTGTGGCTTTGGAGTGAGATTCCTGAAGTCTGAGAACATCACCCCTGATGATGCCATGAGGGTTACGTGGCTTGGGCTTCAAAATTTTAATCCTGTGAAATCCTTTGTTACAAACTGAGTGAGTGGAGTTTAAAAGAAAAGTCTAAAAGTGGTACTGAGTTGAGATCCAGTGGTTTGTAGACCATGAACTAGGACATTGACGCCTGCTGCTATGAGTTTGATCCTTCTTGTTCTAATGTGTCTCCTGCAAGTCCCCTAACTTTAAGGAAGTGCAATACTAAAGTGTCACCTTTTACCTCACTGACCTGCCAGGAGTCCGTGAGGTTTTCCATACAATAAAATACAAACATGAAACATTTTTAAAGACAAATAGAATAAAAAACTAACATAGTCACATAAAAACAACAAAAAGTCATACAATCTGCTTTTTAGTCTCTGTAGAACCAGATCAGACCTGCTCATCTGTGTGGTGGGCCCCCAGCACAACAGTTGTTTGGGTTACCATTGTTGACTTATATGCAAACACGAGTACTTCCTATACACTTCAATCTAGATACACCCTTTTGGCATGAGTCGCCTCATCCCCAGAGATCACACTGAAGTTTGTCAATGTCCATAGCTGTTAGTGTGCTTACATTTGGTTTGGTTTAATCATTTTTTCCAGTTCTATCAGCACCTGATTAGTGACTGTATTTTTATTGAAAATGCCTTTAAAAAAAAAGAGTCTGAAAAATCATACTGATATAATAACTTCAACAAACATACAATGGAATAACAATGGTTTATAATTAGAAAATGCATATTCCATGGCAATATTCAGCTTTTTTTTTCTAAATATAATATAAATGTGATACTGTCCAACAGTGTGGGATAAGATTATTTTTTCCGACCTTAAAGCTACTTAAGGGGGAAAAAGGAGGAATCTGTATGTTAAAAGGGGTTAAATGCCAGTTTTCACACCTGGTTCTACAAATGCCGGTGTGTCTCTGTCTCTCTTTTTCCCCTATTTCCCAATCCATCTCATCTCAAGGAGACAAAGATGTGGTCCATATTGCATCCACTGGTGCATATCAAGGTCAATCAGTGGCAAAGGGACGCACAATGAAGCAAATGTCATTTAAACCTGTATGTGCGTTGTGGTGTGTGAGGTGACACGGGGCATTCACTTACATGACTGACACAGATGTTACCTTTGTGGTCAAAAGGCTGTAAGTCAATTAGGTTTTGCTAATGGGGCCGAGTGCTTAGCTGTCTCCAACATGCACATGAACACACACACACACACACACACGATACTGATAAGATTACCATGGTAATGTGAATGCACCAGGGTTAAACCACATTAAGGGAGCCGCCTTTCTCAAAGATCCTTGCCTTTTTTTAAATTGTCAGCCATCTTATCCTAAGTGCCCTCTTCTGCCGCTCTCTCTGCCTCTTTCTGTTAATGGGACTTTTCTTCTTTTGTGTGCCCTTCGTTCCCTCTTTCTACATCCTCTTTCCCCCACAGCAGATGCACAGCAAATCTCCTCTGTTGCTCTTTACATCTCAAACTTCCTCAACCCATCTGTCTCCCCATTTCTGTCTCTCTCTGTCTTTATCTTTCTCTATTGAATTGAATAGCTCAGTGGCATGATTCTTCTCCAGACGCACATAAAAAATGTTTAAAATCCAACACTTTATAGAGTCAAACTCCATCTTTCCTCCTCTTCCCACCCCACTCTTTCAACATTGTTGTTTGTTGACAAAGCAGAGAGGAGAAAGCCATGGATAAAGAAAGGGGGAAATGAAAGAGAAACAGCTTGTTCTAGGCATAAAATGGTAACATGATTGCGATCAAATAATTGAAGAATAAGGCTGGTGATATTCTATATTTCCTTATTGTCAACAGATGACCAGATGAAAAGACCAAAACCAACAATAAATAGATCCTACTAACATTGCCTGTGTAGCTAAAGCCTGATGTAGCTTATTCCTCGGTGCCACAGACTTCCACTGTTGTCAATAAACTACTAAAAATGCAGCAGTGAGCCACACTGTCGCACTGGGTGACATGTTCCTTCATTAAAATTAACACTAGTTTATTTTGAGTCAATCCCACATGCACTATCCTGCCCTGCTGCTGTAAATACTCACTAGAGCACCAAATGTGTATTAATCCACAACTGAAAATAGTCCCCAACAAATGCACTATTTACTCCTGTTTAAGTAACGTTTGCTAAAAAGTACAGTGCGCAGCTGTTTTAGGAAATTATTTAGGCTCTTTTTTTTTTTTTTTAAATAAAAGTATATATTTGTGACTTTGTTTTTAAAGATTTACACCATCAGGAGGAACCAGTGGGTTTGGGACTGAGAGCCACAGACAGGGTAGGGAAATTAAAAAGTACTGACTGATGCCTTCATGGTTTTGGCACAACCCTACATGGAATTTGTTGACAATAAGGAAAATATAGAATAATGCCAGTTTAATCCTTTTAAGGAAATGACATCATACATAAGTTGTACATTTAGTCTATGCACGGTATAAATCTGTATATATTTATATAAAACCCATGGATGATGTAATATTACAGTATGTCTTAGTCACAGTTACAGCATGCATACATAATATTTAAGTGCCTGACTTCATACGATAAAGACATGATTCTTCTTATTCTGTGGTAGCAGCAGACAAAACTGGAGCTCCTAGCCGTGCAGCACTTTTATCTCCCCCCAACAACAAAAACTCTCTCTCTCATTAGCATGCACTTGTCCTCCAGTGTTTTCTCTCCCCGGTTTGTCAAGCGCTGATCTTTTCCTTCAGAGGCCGAGTGATAAAGGCCCTGCAGAGTAAACAAGGCGTGGAGAATGGCCTCTTGTCTTTTTATTATTGCCTCCTAATGCAGCACTCAGTCCTGCCGTGATGGAGCGGGGTTGGAACCTACAAACATCATGTGAACACACACATAGCAAACAGGAAAAAGAGACACACTAAAATATACAAATTTGCATCCGCAAATACACCCAAGTAGATTTCTCTCACTTTTTTCCAATCTCAACAGTTTTTATGTCAAGCAGCAGAGATAAGGCATAAAAAGATTAGCTGTAACATCTGCAGTGAAGTTTTTATGCAGTTGTATTTCCATTGTTCATTGAAAAGTGCTCAACGTGTCAGGTATTGTATTGCTGTCTGGAAAATATGTGTAGTAAGCCCCCCTCTCTCTGTGTGTGTGTGTGTGTGTGTGTGTCTCTCTCTCTCTGGTCTCCAGACTAAAAGGAGGGGAGGGGGTTTTGGAGGGAACGGGGTGGCGAAGGTCACTTTGATGTGACTATAAAGACACACAGCAGGCCAGTGGAAAGAGATGAAAGAGACGGAGCAGAAGTAAAATAGATCCTGGTGGAAAAGCAAAGGAAGAGGAGATGCATTCTCTCTCTCCCCCTCTCTGCAACATACAGAGGATAATGATGCTGTATCATAAACAAGAGGTGGCCGGGGAATAGAGCAGGCATCTTGCAATTAAAGTGAGCAAACAATGTTTTTGAACCAAGCCGACAACAGCTATGGGGTAGATACACCGGAGCGCGGCCATCTTGCATGTGAAACAAGCAAAGCTCATATCTGAATCAAAAACAGCAACTTATTAAAGCAGGTTAATAAATTACCATTCATCAAAATAGGGCATTTGGCAAATGCTGATCATCCACTGTGACTTATTTACTCAATGATTAATAAATGCTGCCTTATTTCTGCACTCTAAGATGCTTTGGATATGCCACGATTAAGCAAATTAGATCTGTCTAGATAGCTGTCATAAGTGCAGTTTGCCTGCATGCTGATCTTAATATTTTAATCGTTTTAATGTATGCATAATCTAACGTCAAGTTTGTTTATTTACACCATGTTCCTGAAGGTTGCCTGGAGCCTGGTTTCCTCACCACCTTGGCTTGATGCAGTTGCCTGCCCCCATTAGGCTCAGTTGTGTACTGCAAATGAATCATCCTGCACTGAAACAAGCTCTGAGTAGTCATTGAATATGACTCCACACTACAGTTAGTGTTTTGTCATCTCTCTTCCCTGAATGGGTGACAAACTGATCTTAGCAACCACAAAATGTCAGATTAAGTATGTTAGAGCACACTGATGGACAAAAACCTGCAGAGCAAGATCATGAAATGTTGTGTTTCTGGGTGTCTCCTTAAATCCAAACACTGCATTTCTACACAGCTCTACTTTGAGGTTTCCTCTCTGTCTGGTGTGCGTGCTGTTTCTAAATGCAGCTGAAAGTGTTTTGATGATTGAGCTGTTTTTGGTATTGAAGGTAGCACATACAGAAGCACAGAGAGAGGGGGAGGAGGAGGAGTGGTAAAACAGCAGACAGACACCAGATGTTTCCATACAATCCAAGCAACCAGCAGCACAGCAGAAGCAAGATTAGTGTTCACAGTACAGTAGGTTGGGGTGTGTGTGTGTGTGTGTGTGTGTGTGTGTGTGTAAGTAATTATTACCCTGGCCAGGGCATGCCCATAGCCTGGGTGGCCCATCAGGAATTTGAAGGTGGCACTAAGTCTAGAAGCAGCACAAGATGTGAGAGATTTGGGATTTGTGCCTCCTGGTGAAAAGGGGGAGATCCTTCTCACTGGAGGAAACGATGTGGGAATATTTGGAAATGTCACAGGGCAGATGTGTGTGTGTGTGTGTGTGCGCGCGCACGTGTGCTTATAAGATAAAGATCAGATGAAACTTTAATGATCCCAAGGGAAAATTGGGTCACTGCAGCAGCACAGAAAAGTGTGAAGATAAAAATACAACAAACAGGACATTTTGAAGATTACACATGCAGCAGCTACATCATTTTAATACGGAGCTCCTAAAGGCTTTGAAAGAGCTCTGCCTACAACCTGTGTGTGTGTGTGTGTGTGTGTGTGTGTGTGTGTGTGTGTGTGTGTGTGTGTGTACAGTTTTTATCATTTCGTTATGCTTTTCCCTAAAAATGGTTAGAAAGCTCTGATATTGCTAGCTGAGGTGTCACTCCAATGAATACCAAAGGGGATCGCAAAACTCCCTCCTTGACCCTCCACTCTTGATGTGCTTACAATGCCCGTAGCCCCTCCCACACAGACACACACATACTGGAGATGCTGATAGGGTCAAGTCAAGGCTATCTCTAGCTTATCTCCCCCACCATTAGATCTAAAGCCGTGTCTGTCGGTGACGAAGAGAAGAAAGCTGAAGGCCTCAGCCAGGATCACTCAGCCTCTCAAAGAGACTACTAGACTTTCACACAGTTTCCTCCTTGAACCTACAGCCGGCTGACTGGTGAAACACACTGATGGGAGAGAAAGGGGGGAGGAGAGGTGTTGAGAGAGTGAAAGAGGTAGAGAGGTGTGTGTGTTTGTGACAGAGACGGGGGGAGAGAGAGAAATGGAGGGAGAGTTATCAGTCATGCTGTCAGTCTCCGGGGCAGGTTGTGATAAGAGAGACAGTATGGCAGCGGTTGGTATCTATCTCTCCCTCTCTGTCTTTCCCTCTCACACACACACATAAAGGGGGAGAAAGACCCTGTTGTGTTCCCCTCTACCGCCCATGAGCGAACACGGCGCAGGTGTGCTGAGGTGAGGAGTTGGACTGTATGGCAGCCATTTGTCGACTGTATTTTGGGGCAGAGAGATGACAGAGGGAATACAGATGGTAAGACCTGGGGGATAATACATTAGAGAAAGGGGTGCACATATTGCAGCTGCAGGTTAAGTGTTTGATTTCACTGCTGTGGTACTGAAACAGCCTCTGACACTGAGACATGCAGTGTCCTGTGGCTTTTTTAAGCCGGGGCTTATATTATAGCATGCCATGTGCTTGCAAGGAGTTTCATTTTAGTCATATGCAGCATATCTCACTCAGTACTCCATAATAAATGTCTTATTTTGCTCCTCTCTAGTGGAGCTTCTTTTATATAAATAGAAGAAGTACTGGGTAGTGATCGTGTCACGTACAGAAACTCCTATTTCATCAACGTAAAATCCAAGAAAAATGACATCTGTGTCACCCATAGTTTGATTGACAGGTGATCTCTGGGAGGTGCAGTGCAGCATCTATTAACATGTCGGCCAAGAAATGAATGCCAATACATATACAGCCAAGAATTGTAAACAGGAAGGCCGTATATGTATTCCCTTGTGGGATAAATACAAACATATTCCACCCACAACATTCCCTCTCTATCTCTCTCTTTCCCAGGTTCTCTTGTGGACTGTTGCCCTCCATTAGCCATGCTTTGACCCAATATTTTGGGGTTGAAAGCTGATGGTGGGGGCAGAGATGTTGACAAATGGGAGAGAGGAGTATCAAATGACCTCTGGGGACTGGGTGGGGGGGACAGAACAGAAAGTGGCCCAGTGTTGCTTGAAGGTTTTATACTGGCTCTGTTTTCTCTCTCTCTCTCTCTTTATCTCTCTCTATCTCTGTGAAAGGGTAATTATGGGGGTTAAGCGAAGATCACCCGCTGCTCATTAAAGACTTTAATCAATGCTTTCTTATCAATAAACACACACACATATAGCACAGGAGTGGCGCCGAGAAAAAAAACAATCTCGCATGCATAAACAACTCCACAATACAGCACATGGCAAACTGGTTTATGCCAGTGTGGACGCCCGCCCAGGGGCTCAGATTAGCCAATCACAGTGACATCTGACAGCCACCGAGCCCTCGAGCTAGAGGTGGGCTTAAAAAAAATGACTGACAGGCTGTAAGAAAGCTGCAAGTTGATGGCATCTAGTCAACCTGGGGGGTGTAGAGCAGCAGGGGATGACAGACGACTGAGGTGACAGACAGTCAGACAGTGACACCCAGACCTGTCATACAACCTTCTGTCAAGGGCATTGGGGTCTTTTGTTGACATTGTTTACAACTCATGACTGTCATGATCCAGGGAGAATAAGGCAGGAGGATGATGATCGTAAAAGTTTTTTTTTTTTTTCTGTGTTTATCACCATCATCTTACTCTATTTCTGTTCTGTAAGGCTCCAACACTCCTAATGTTAAGTTCAATTCATGCACCTATACATACCTATAAGTATAGTATGTTACATTGCCCCAAAAAGTTTCCCATCTGTGCTGACCTTTAGGAATGCACCTAGCTGTTCCAAATAAAGATGCCAGCGAGGCTACATACTGTACCTCATTATACAGCCAGGCCTCAGCCAGTCCATTACATTACATGGTAATACAAGCCATAGGCAGGGCACATGGGCTGGACGCTGGAGAGGCCTTTCTCAGCAGATTATTTTGGGCTCACTACTGTGTCATTATACGGCCTCCCGCTCTCTATTTAGGCCTGTTGATTGTAGGGCTGAGACTGGGCAGGGCTGAGGTGGGCTCTCCCTCTGTTGAGTTGAGGGCTTTGACATTGGCTTGGTCGTTTGATGGGGTTCTGTGGTGAAAGGCGGCCTTGTGCCTGTTTACTGTGCAACCACCCCCTACCCAGTCAGACACTCCTCCCTGTCTCACTCTTTCTGGGATTTTCTATTCCTCATCTCTCCTCTGTGTTCCTTTTGAAAACAGCCCTGGGAGAAGTTCTGCACCCTGGTTTACTATTATAATATGTCTTATCGAGGCCTTATCTGTGGAGGAGTTCATATCTGTGGTATCTTCTGAAGGGGGATGCGCCTGTGTGTGTGTGAGAGAGAGAGAGAGAGAGAGAGAGAGACAGAAAAAAGGGGGAGAAAGCAAGAGAGAGAGAGCGTGGGGAGCGTGCACGTGCATCCTCTCTCCCTCCCTATAATCGGCGACCGACGGGAGGAGGCGGAGCCGAGGCGCCGTGACTGTAACGCGATAGCTGCTCAGCTCAAAAGCGCGATCACTCTCACACACACTCTACACACACCTCTCAGACGCGTACACAGGACACACGCCGGTGTCGGAGCGGAGCGCAGGCTGTACGGAGCCGCTACCAGAGAGAGAGAGACACACAGGAGAGAGTAGCGGTGCCGCAGGACATGAACGGTCTTTTTGTGAAGCAAGAGCGCACCACTGTTTCTTATTTATTATTCTGTGACTTTTGTGCCGCATTAAACAGCAGCTTCTGACAGTCGGACTGAGGCTTCCAGGGCTTTGAGAGCGGTTACTTTGGACTTTAGCTTGCTACTACCAAGCCCGTACAGGAGAACCAAGCCTCGTGTGCGCAAAATACGCGGGGACGCAGAGAGGGAGGTACGGGGAGCCTCTCAGTCGGAACTTGACGCACCCTGGAGCCGCTGTCCAGGCTCTCCGGAGCGCAGATATCGCCCGCCAGCTGCGGAGCGCAAGCAGTACTGATCAAGGAGTTTGTTTGTTCACTATTTTTTGGATGAGGTTTAGTGGTACGGCTCCGCTAAATGGACAGACTTAAAAGGCAAAGGGCTGCGCAAATAAAAAATCTCTGATTCTCTTCAATGACATGTAGTTGGCACATAGTTTTCTCCACCAATGTGAAACGCCGTGGGATTATTACTTGAAGTGGTCTAGTTTTGACTGCTGCCAGCGGTTTTTGGCCCTAAAGGGGTGTGGATTTTTTGGAGGAACAGCAGAATTTATATTCTCCGAGGTGGGAACATTAGTAACTTAAAGCTCTCCACGAGGTTTTGCATCATCCAAGATGGATTTTGTGTCATCGTTGATTGGATTTTTAATGGCAATGTGTCATCTGGCGTTGAGAGTCAGAGGAGAAGAGGGTGAGTTTTAGTTACTTCTTTGATTTTGACGCACGCATGGTCTGTCCCCACCACAACACGCCAAATGGAAAAGATATAATATTCAAAATCACAGAAGCATGAATGTAGTCTAAACATCACATTTAGTGGCATCTGCCGGCTCTATACATTATAATTATTTTACCGTTTTTCAAGAGCTCATTGTCATGTGTTTCATATTATTTCAATACACAAAAGCGCCTGGCATGATAAAGCCATTGTGTGATAATCAGATCCATGTGTCTCTTGGTCTCTTGGATATTTTTATCTAAAATAAAGCAAATATGGGATATAGCGAGAAATGCAACGGGTTTTTTGTGTGTATGTATGTATGTATGTATGTATATGTGTATATGTATATACTATATATATATATATATATATATATATATATATATCTCATATATATATATAATAACATATATATACATATATATAGGCCCCTAATAGTATTGATGACTGTGTGTGTGTGTGTGTGTGTGTGTGTGTGTGTGTGTGTGTTTAATCAAAATCATAGGCACCATGATGACTTTTTAAATCTAAGTCAGTGACTAATTCAGCCCTGTACCAAGCCAGCTGTTACACATATAAAACTAAAGAACTTAGATGCTTTCATTAAATATTTAGAAGATCGGAAACAGTTATCTGTCCCAGCTAGACTGAGAGCAGGAGAGAGCCTATATCAGCTCACTGGGCTGTGAATGAGCTGATTATATGCATGGAGCATTTGAAAATTCAAACACATTGTTGACCCCGAGTTGCCCGTTGTTTTTCTTTGATTTAATTATTCATCAAGGGAAATAAACAAACCTGCGCCTGATTAAAATGCTATTTCACAGCAGGATGAAAACAGGTTTTAGGCACAGGCTGTGCTATAAGCTGCTATTTTACAAATTCGCTGGTGTCCCAAGAAACCGTGCGTAAAAGCTACACTGTCATTGTAGAATTCGACTAATAGGACTGTAATCATCGCCATTATAATTATTATCTTCATCAGCCACCACAAGTCTCTCTCTCTCTCCCTTCATTATCTCCTCGTGCTCCTTGGGGTAGTCTGCGCGGGGTGAAGGCAAGGCTGCTGGTGGCTGAGCGCCGGCAGCTCCAGGCTCACCGTCACCTCTGTGCACTCTCCGCAATAAAATAACAATAAGCTGGGAGATTATAGTGCAGGATGAGCCGCAGAATAGAAGCCCTGCAGCTGGTAGGGATTCAGAGCCTTGCTTTAAGGCACTTAAGCAGGGCTAATTCTTGCCGTTAAGCATGGAAACGGCACTGTGGCGAATGAGTCCATATTTGATGTACTACTGAGAGAGCAAAGCTCAGGCACGAAACAGCGCCAAATTTATTTAGGAGCCTCATTAAATGTGGATTTAACATCAGGAAGCACAGTGTTCCATCTGGTGCCATGCATAGAAACGAATCAACTAATAATAATAACGAGTCACCGGTGCTTCACTGTGTCACCAGAAATGTGCAGGATGTAGCAGGTTTGGAGGTGTTGGTGGGAAAGGGTTGTATGAAGGGGCTCACCATACAGAGAAGTGACGCCACTGGTGGGATGACACATGGTCTCTCGCTCACTCATCCTTGTAAGGCGCCTATGCTACCTACTCTAGCATTCTTGTTGCTTTTACGGTGGTTTGAGTCCGGGTGTCACAGTTTTATATTTCATGTGGAGGTGCGTTTTCGCCGCCTGTCGCCAGGTGGGATTTATTGCGCAAAGAGGAAAATGACAATTGGATATATAATGCTTCTGTATGTTGTGTGTGGTACTTAGTCATGCGCATTCACTCATCTTACTCTATGACATATTTGTCTTTTGCTATTGTATGTATATATGTTATGCTATTCGTATAGTAGTCTACATTCGGCTGGAGGGCTGTGGTTCCGTTTCACCAGGAGTAGGCGGGTGACGAGCTGTTCATGATCCCATGATGATTGTTGAGCCTTTACAACACCACCCGCTGGTCTGCCTCCAAAGGAAGCCAAGCTCTGTTCACTTCATATGGGCTCTTCCTCTTGTTTGGGCTACTTGTTTTAAATAGGACAGTCAACCCAGCCATCCCTCTGAATATCTGTGTGCGTGCGTGCATGCGTGTGTGTGTGTGTGTGTTTTACTGGCTGCCTGTGTACCCGTTGATCAGAGACAGATGTGGGCCTCTTGGCAGCCATCAGGCAAGCAAGAAGCTAGACCCCCCCACTCTCTCTCTCTCTTTCCCCTGCCAAGACACTGCACCGCATGTCCCTGCCTCCATGCTCCCCTCAAGAGCCACATTACACACAGATGCCAGAGGAAAGAGAAACTGAGAGAGAACAGAAAGGAGACAGACCAGGGAGGTTCAGAGAGTCAGGGGAGAGAAAGAGGGTGCAGCAGAGACAGAGAGAGAGAGATGTGAGGGGATGGAAAGACTACCCATGGCACAGAAAAGGGAGCCACCAGGCCATGACGTGAAGGAAGAGAGGGGGACAAGGAAGAGGAAGACTTGGAGGAGGGGGGGCATCAAGCCGAGTGTGAGAGGAAAGGGCAACATCAAAGCGTGCAGGGGTCACAGAGTTAAAATGGCACTGGACTAAGAGGGAACAGATCGCATTAAGGGTTTATGAAGTGACACTGTCGTCTGGGGTAACACCGCTAAAGTGGGGTAAAATCTCAGCCGTGAGCTCTACGGGGAGGTTGAAAATAAAAAGAAGTGAAGTCTATCTGCTGTTAAATGAAACAGACATTACAAAATGATGCTCTCATGAAAGTTAAGCACAGTGGAGTCACATTAAAGGTTTCCAAAGAGTTCCTGCTTTTGATGGTAGACTGTATTTTAGCAACTCGATACATTTCCAGTAGCAAAAGGGTTTCCCTTAAAATATAATGATTTGGAACAAAATGATGCACGCCCGAGGCATCTCTGCCAGAAACCTCTGTAAGTGTAAAAATCGTATACGGTCTGAGGTAAATCATCCATGAAAGATGTTCGGCGCCTGGACATTTCCAGCTGTGGCCTGCTGTTCTCTGCTGGGGGCGTCACGTGGAATAGAAAAGGTCCCTTTTCATGTCTCAAGACCTATACTTGCTGCAATCTTTACATCCGAAGCATAGAGACTCCCACTCCACTTGTACTGTAATCACAATAGTTTGACTCAGTGACATGTACATCAGTTACTTCTTACCACAAGCATTAATATTCAGGCCATTAAGCAGCTCATTTGCATGTTGATTGAGTGGGCGGCTGTGCATCCTCTCCACCTATGGTATCTACTTCTTCCAGAGTTGGATTCCTGCTCATTTAAACATTTCTTTTCCAAATGGTAGCTCCTGGCTGAATGGACTTTCTCATTTTTATCTTCTTTGTTGGTCTTTTTTTACCTTTCTCTGTTTGTTTTTTCTCTCATGCCTTCGCCTTTTCTCCCCTCCTCTCCTCTACAGCCCACCCTTAAATTCTTTGCATTTCTCCGTGTTTTAATCTGCCCCAGCCCTCAGAGGTATCAGCTGCAAAAACAAGGTCACCTATTAGCATTCATAGCCAAAGACAAACTGAGCGGGCCCGTTCAATACCAGTCAGGTATGAGAGTCGCAGGACCGCCGCACTTGGGGTGAAATTAAAAACAAGACCCCCATAAATAAAACAGAGCTGGGTCTTTCACTCTGCCGCATTAGCCGCACAGGGGGGTCTTAACGGGTGCTCAGGGACGGGTTTAGATGGGAGCTGGAGGGGGTTAGCATTGTCAAGAGGCAAAGCATTTTAAATTCACTGTAATTCACAAGCGGGGTTAAAGAGGAGAGCGTACACGAGGAAAGAGTTATGGGTGTGCTTTTGTAAGAACTGCAATTCTCCTAGAAAGGGTTTTTTAAGCAGTCAGTTCCACTGAAAGGTAACATTCTGTGAGGTGGGGGGTCGAGGGTGGCAACAAATCACCAAGACTCTTGCAGCAAAGCTCAATTCTTCACAGCTCCCTCTTGCTGATGTAGGCTCTGCTATTTCCACTCTTTAGACAGGGAAATCTTTTGTGAAAAGTGCTTCGGCGGTGCAGGTTTGATGCTCCCGCACGGAGACAAAAGAGTGCACCAAGGGAGAAGGAGACATGATACTGTAGTCAGGTAGTGTTTAGGATTAGGCCCACACCATTACCCCCCCTGCAGGCACCAGCAACCATCTGTTTACTCGATTGATCCATTGAACCATTGATCACGATGGCCAGCACTGTGCATTTAGTTGATTAGCATGGGGCACTTATCCTGTTAGGGAGGGAGGAGTGGAAAGAGAGAAAGAAAAGGAGACAGAGAGAGGAAAAGAGGATTTTGGGATATTATCTGCCTTTGATGTAGCTTTTGTGAGTTCTTAAAAGACAGATAAAACACATTTAACACTGTTAAACAGACAGCTATTGTCAGAGTATGTTGCATTTCTGGGCTAATTCTTGTTTCTTGGTGTGTGTTTTGGTAAATTTTCATTTATTCTAGCTGATAACTGGCTGCAGAATATGTCGAACATATCTAAAATATCAATACATGTTATTGTCAGTCAGTTTTTATATTGTCACAAATTATATGGGGGGAATCCATCATAGGAAATGCAGGTACTAATGTCATCATGTAGATTAGACATTGTATACTATGTACGATTTCCACTTTTCAGATCTTTTCTTTTTTATACACATAGAGAAATTAATTTTGGAAATAGCATTCAGATATTTTCAGAGTTTTTTGTTTTGTTTCTTAACGGCACCCTAATGAATGTAACAAGAACGGAAAGTTAAAAAAATGACTCCTAGAGAGCTTTGAAACGGGCACCTTGATGATATTTAACTGTATATTATCGGTGTTATCATTCCACCTCAGCATAAAGGTCTTAAAGCACAGGGCAATGAGAGTGAATCCCTTTTCTTCGCCCTTCCTCCTCATCCTCTCCCTCTCCTTGGGTCCAGTCTAGTGTGGAATGGGTGAGATTAAAAGCAGTCGGAGAGACAACCCCTGCTCTTGACTGAATGGATGAGTGCTGCCCACTCTCCCCTCTCATTCCCTCACTCTGGGGCGATAGCACTTTTTAATTAAGGTGGGGGGGAGAGCGAGCGAGGGAGGGGCGAGAGACACTAGGAATGATGGAGGGATTTATCAGCGCCTCTCCTCACACTCGCAGCTTATCCCAGAGCGTGACGCCATACTTCCTCGATAAGGCAGCTAATAGAAATGAGAGCGCGGGCGTGCACGTACACACCCACCCACCCACACACACACACACACACACACACACACACACACCACAGAACGTGAACTAAGACACGCAGACATATGCACATTTTCCCAGATAATGAAGATAAAGGCACTCACAGCGGGTACAAAGACGTCTGTGGGTTTGACTTGATCTGGAGTGACTAGAAAATGTGCGCGCACACACACACACACACACATGCAGAGTGTGTGATTTTACTTAACATTCATTTCATTGTCACAATCTAAAAACAAATGGTGTGGCTGCATGTAGATACATGCACACATTTTTAGTATTTCTGCAGCATTTCAGTCAGAATAATAATGAAAAACACACTTCTGCACATACACTCTTACACACACACACATAGTAGTGACATTGCTCTCATGTAATAGGGTCTCGGTCCCTGCATGGTAGAAACAAATGTGGCACTTGTGTGTGTGTGTGTGTGTGTGTGTGTGTGTGTGGAGACAGATTGGCTCCTCTAGTAGAAGAGACAGTGTAATTCATGAAGCTTGCTGCCAGCTCCTGAGCGCTTCCCCTGTGTTACTCATCCAACACCACAAGTTCTGTTCTCACCAAAACATTCTGCTTGACAGCGAAACACACACACACACACACACACACACACACACACGCGCGCACTCATATATACATATTTTGTACTAACTAATTGCCACGGACATTCAAGCAATTAGGAAGAAGATACACACCTCTGTCATCATAATCAAAAATCTTCTCACAGCGGTTCATTTAGTACAGATATATTGCTGCTGCAACCCCATCATTCTTTTTTTTTTTTCTTGGCAGAAGCAAACAAACACCCACCAACCCACACACACTCACTCAAACACACACACATGCTGCCATTGCGAGTGTGTGTGAGCTGACTGGCAGAGGTTTCCCAGTGGGGTCAGTGTCTACAGGGAGCCGGTGGATAGCAGGCATGTCTTAATGAGGCTCGTCAGGCTCTCTGCACAGCACACACACACACAGTCCCTTCGCTCCATCTCTTCTCTCACTCACTGCATCTTCCTCACCCCCTGTATTTCTCCCTCCTCATCACCTTTTGTCGCCTCCCTCCCTCGCTCTCTCTCTCTCTCTCTCCACCTGTCACTCATCCTCTCTCTTCCTCACTCTTCCCGCCTATGTCCTTGTACCCGCCCATCGTACATCAACCCCACCCACCGCCTTCACCCCACCTCCCCTTCCGATCAATCTTCCCCGTTCTTCCTCAATCCATCTTATATCCATCGCCTCACTGTCTCTCCCCCTTTTCCCCTCTCCCTCTCCACTTCTC